>CAHIKZ030002123.1:125000-130000 GCA_903632075.3 Acanthosepion pharaonis | reverse complement strand
TAAGAACAGCTTCATTATGATTGTGGCTTTAGATATCTCAAAGACGCGTGACAGTGTTTGGCCCGCTGTCCTTCTTAAAAAGCTAAAGGCATATGCGCGCTCTGCACGAATATTGACATAATCTAATCGTTCTTATCAAGTCCTATGAAGAAAGTAGTGTTGAACAATCAAGTTTGTAGATCCTTTCAAATGTAAATATCCTTTGGAACTACGTTGTTTCATATCTAGATGTCAGTTTCCAACTAAGTGTTTATGTTGATGACACAAGTGATTACTCTTCCCTTAATAGTAGGCACACAAAAGTAAATCTAGCTTTCGAACATTACCTCCATTAAGCACTTACCAAATCTAGAAATGGCTTGTAAAATTTAACGCCTCAAGAAAGAAACTATATTTTAATCATCATAGTGAACCATATGTCATGATTCCGCTAAGAAAGCAACTGTTTGCACCTTCTTATCCTCATGATGGTTAATTACCTGAAATGGCTTTATTATATTGAATCAACTAATACGTCTTCGGGTAGGAAAGTTGTTTCAATGTTCATGTCAGATTTTTTTTCTCGCCTTAATCCAGCTTGCGCATTTATAAAATATACCATTCGTCCACGAGAAGCATATTGCTGCCATATCTTGTGAGATGTTCTTCCAAAAGTATTGGAACGGCGAGGCCAATTTCTTTGCTATTCACAGACGATTTTTGGTTTTAAGATCAAAAGATGAATATGAAACAAGAGTTTAGAATTTCATCTTATATTTCCTGGTATTTACATTTTAACAACTTAGAACATACCACCTTTTGTTTCAACCCACCCATTTTCAACTGAGCAAGACTGTTGGAGCAAGTGACTGACAGGTGTTTCTTGTTGCCAAGGTATTGCCTCTTAGGTTGATTGTTTAAATATTAAGTAGCTCTGAGGGACTACTCCCTGTATAAGCCTTAGTTTTCAACTGTAAAAACATGCATTTTAGGTTAAAAAAACAACATGAAGTCAAGAGAGCTGTCTATGGGAGAGGAGATATTTTCAAACTGAGAAATGAAGGAACATCGATCAGAACCATTGGATGAATATTGGACATGACAATTTGGAATGACACGAAAAGTAAAGAAACTACTTTTGTATGGAGCAACATGAAAAACAACAAAAGTTGATGACAAAAACATAGTTTTGTTTTTCTTTCCTCGTAGCTAAAACGGTCTATGACACAACCAACAACCTCCACAATGCAGAAGTGAAGGTTTCGCAATCTACTATTCGAAGAAGTCTTCGAGAGCAGAAATATAGTAGCCATGTCACAAGATGGAAATCAATCCTCAGCAGCAAGAATCAGAGGGACAGATTGGAATGTACAAAGTACTGAGATGAACAACAAAAGTTCCGGAAGAAAGATTTATGGACTGATGAGGCCAAGATCACTGTCTATCAATTTGATGGAAATGCCGAAGTGGGGAGAAAGGATCTACTTATTATCAAAAATCATACAAGCTCATCTCTGAAGCATGATGGAGGCAGTGTCTCGGCTTGGACATGAATGGTCGCTTCTGGAACAGTCTCAGTTATATTTATTGGTGATGTAACTAATGATGGTAGCAGCAGAATTATTTCAAAAGTCAACAAAACATTCTTAATACCAATTTAAAGAGAAACGCCTCGGGTGGAGGTTTTTCATGCTGCAGGACAAGTACAACAATAGAATTCATCAGAGGGAAAAGGTGGAGTATTTTAGACTGGCCAAGTCAATCACCTGACTATAACTGTTATAGTCAGGTGACTCACTTGGCCAGTCTAAGATTGTCCACCTTTTCCCTCTGATGAATTCTATTAACACAATAGAGCATGCATTTCATCTTCTGTTGAAGTAAGAAACGACCCGCAACAAACAAGACCTGAAAGGGGCTGCGTTAAACATCTGGCAAAGTATCACCAATGAAGTATACAACAGTTTCTTGATGTCAGTGGGTCGCAGGCTTAATGCAGTTATTGTAAGCAAGTTTTATGAAATCAAAAATTAAATTTTATTTGCTTTAATAATGTTTCTTTACTTTTACGCAACTAAAAATGGAAATATCTGAAATAAGGTGATACGTCCTAAGCTGTAAAAATGTAAAAACTAGGAATTAAAATCTGAATTTTCAACACTTGCGTTATATTCACTTTTTGATCTTAAACCTAAATGCCTTCTGTGAACAACAAAATACACAGGAATTAACCCTACCGATCAAATACTTTTCGGAGGGGACTGTATATCTCGATATTTTCGGCCATATCAAAAGAAGAGTATGTTATCTGAACTGGTATTACGACTTACGATTATCACTTTTCCACCTACATGATGTGACTTCTATCTATAAATATTTTCATGTCAATTTTTCTAACGATACAGCCCCCTTGCTACTACAACTACATGAATTCAAATATACGTCTAGATTTGCAATTAGCTCTCATCGTTTTACGGTTGAAATAGCTCAATTTAACATATGTTCTATTTTGTTTATTTTATCGCCTGTAGAGTGCTTTTCTAGTTTCTTCTTTATCCTGTCACCGATGATCTTCAAAGATTTAAACGCAACATCAATCATCATCTTGTGTCGCCTTGGCAGTTTAGTGGTACTTTTAGCTTAATTGTGGTTATATGATAAAAAAATAGAAAATATATTCCAACCTCTGTTCGATGTTACTCCATCTCAATAGGTACCGCGAAGTGGTGCTGGGAATCGTCATCAATAATGTTAATTCCGGGTTTATTGGGAATTTCGATTCCAGCTGACCACGCGATTGTTGATCACGCGATCGAACGCATCTCAGCATCAAACTAAATTCAACATTCGTTGTATTGCGTTAATTCAACCAAAAATAACTATACTCGGTTATGGCGCCAATTTGTACCAACTGATCAGCACGCCAGCCAATAGGAAACACTCCTTTCATCTATATGATGGAGCAGCAAGCTTCTAGTTTTTCTTGTCCAAACTGTCACGAGGAAAGACATTGCATCTGATTACCCTGTTGACTAACATTTGTTTTTAATATTTCAATGGCTTGCCACGTTTTAACCCTAACGACTTTGAAATCTTCTCAGCAATTTATTTTATAGATCTTCTAACTTTACTTTTAAATAATCCGGTTATATCGATATTATTGAATTATTCGATGTATTCTCGAGTTCTGTTTCATCCTCATCATAATTTGCTCCATATCCGTTTGTTGTATTGTCGCTGGTTATTTATATAATTCGGCGTCGTGAAGCATTTTATAATCTACCTAATGATGGTGTCATTTTATTTTTTTCTCCTCCTATCTGCCTTGTAGACACAGTACCTCAGTCATGATGAGCATCAGCAAATGCGGCAAAATTTATCCTTGCGACGGCCGAGCCGGTATGAAAGTCTGAGGGAAAATAGACCTTGTGGGCCGTGTATTTGTATAAAAGCTTTCGGCAAAGATACCATTCCTCACCATTATTTAAAGGTCCTATTGAAATCATTTCAAAAATTCGATCGCCATCGGGTAATTACGCAATATTTTACGAATTGTTGATAATGAATAACGTTTCGTGATGAATAATATGTCAGTAATTACAAAGCTGATTTTCTTGACAGGTTTGAAAGATCTGTAGTATTTAAATGGCTTGAGAAAATCAAATGTAACATAACATTCAAATAAATCAATACTAATTCCGCGATATTGAAACATTGATGTGCATAGATGAATAAACAAATTTACTTGGATCACATATGTGAGAAAACAAATCAGGTATATATTCACAGAAAATAGAATTAGATAATACTTTCAGGCAAAAAACGCATATATTTCAGTAAACATTTAAAACGGAAGTAAATTAATGTCTGACATGTTAGGTGATTTCAGTGGTTCGTTGTCTCGTGATGTGGATAACGATACAAACTGTGAAATGTGGAAATAGACAACACATGGGAGGCGACATATATCTTACGCTCGTCCTCAGACTGTCCCTAATATTATTACCATTTTAATTGTGCATAAAGTATATATGATTCCATGGTAGAAAAACACATTTCAATTCGAGATCTCAATATTTTCTCACTTAAATGATTTGGTGCAACACTAGCCAATTGAATATTTACCTTCACACACACAACCACAATATATATATATATATATATATATATATATATATATATACATACATCCAAACATACATGTGTGTGAGCCCACATGTAAATTTTTGAATGTAAATATATGAATGTATATACATGTGTGTGTGTGATTCTGTGCGTGTGTATATCTACATATATACGTGTATACATACATATATATGCGTGTATATATATATATGTATATATATACTTTGCGTGCCAAATTATTAACGAGATAACTCTTTTCATAATATTTCAAAAACCGTCGAATCAATTCACACAAAATTTTCACACAATGTTGGCAACACTGACCTGCGCAATTACTGAAATTATCGTACTGATCTGCGCAAGGTAAACAAACTGGCGCCATATTTGTTATCAACACGGTGATTTGACCGTGCCAAAGTGTAAGAATTTAGTGAAAAGATGGGCCGTAAAAGCAGTTTAAGTAATGCTGAAAAGAAAACTATCACCTCAAAACACTCAAAAGGTAAATCTACCCCAGAAATTTCTAAAATGATAGGGAGGTGTTCACTGCCGACCCTACACAAGTACGCAAAAGGGGCGATAAAGGCAAGCCGAGGGTTATTTCACGTCGTCTCATGTCATGACTTAAACGAGAGGCCACGAAGAACCCTGGACTTACCAGCCAAGAGCTTTTCAGTCGCATTGGGGATTCTACTGTGTCTAAAAGTACTCGGTGTCGGTATCTGAGGGAAATATCAAAAACAGTCAAACCTGTATCGTAGCCTCCGTTGACGAGAAATCTCATTCAAAATCGATTGAAATGGGCCGAGGACAATATGGAGATTGACTTCTCTAAAGTTTTGTTCACAGACGAAACTCGAGCAACACTTGATGGGCCAGATAGATGCTGCAAAGGC
>CAHIKZ030002123.1:67500-120000 GCA_903632075.3 Acanthosepion pharaonis | reverse complement strand
CGTTTGCAATGGCACTGCTATCTGGATAGTTTCTAGCCAAACATATATTAAAATAACACCAGTTCACAGAACGTATTTTATGTAATTGGTTGCTGATTTGTCAAGAGTACCTTAACCAAGGGTCGTTAGAGCATCACCCACACTGCAATCGTAGCAGCAGTAGTGTTTTTAGCACATCATGGAGCTCATCACTTCAGGATGATTATGAATTCAGTTTTCTTGTTTCTGGAATGGTTGACACCTCATCGCTGCTTTTTAATCCATAGCAGATGAGAGAAGATATTGATTTATAACACTCTCTGTGTTATTTCCGCTGATGTGAACTGAATGATGTCTATTGCAATTCAAATTTACATCTTTAAAAAGAATGAAAAAAAAAACAGATTATATTTCCATAAATATTTACCATGTATATAATCCGAAGCAATGTATGAAATACAATTTCCACTACTGTCATAAGATATAGTAACGCCGAACCTCTTAGACTGCATTATTAGATAGATACCGTATTATGACGAATAATATTCGTAAAACAATCAGTTAAAAGTTCGCTTTATTTTGTGATTTTATAAGTTTTCAAAATGATTTGTATGGCTACCCTCTCTAAATTTTAAAACTGTAAATGCCGGAGATTGAGTACTCGTCTGTCATTTATATCGCATACTGTAAATATTGGTTCTTATAAATGACACTGTCTATATTTTGTGTAATCTTTTGATGCACAAATATTTTCTCTATTCCAATGAGTGTGTCTTTATGATAATTGCGAAATGTTTATAAAAACTTAGGAAAATATTTGATACTTTTATTTTATGCTAGTAGTGAAACGTTCCTATAACTGAAATTAAAAGAATTAAATATTAATATACGTGACATTTAGAAAATCGCTTGGTCAAAACAACAACTACAGGAAAGTGAAAGTTAAAAAAAAAACTTCTGGAAAATGTACTTATCTTAAAACAGTACAAGTATACTTACGTTATTGTTAATCTTGTGTTTAATATACATTCATTTTTAAGGGTTTTTTTTCTTTTAAAACTAAAAAAAATATGATAGTCAGTGATTAGAGAATAAAGCAATTTTGAGTATAAGTCTGATATATTCAACTGCTTTTTATCTAATTGCAATTTATATTCTTAATTTTTAAAAAAGAATATATTAATGTCCCTCATATCCGAAATACAGAACTTAACCTAATACTGTTTTCCACTGAATAGCCTTCATTAATACTGATTTGTTATGAGATTTTTATAATCTCAGACGGTCTTGTTGTCATTGCAAATCTAAAACTAAAGAAAGGTCACTCATCTTATCCTCGTCTGATTTTAAGAGAGCGTGTTCTAACGTGATCTGTAATCTTCTACCTTACAATATAATAACGGATCACACGACTTCAATTTCTCTGCTTTACTGGCATAACACTAACACGCCAAGTCGTGCTGCACTGATACAATATCGGTCGAGTCTAATCTTATATTGATACCGAAATCCCTTGCTTTAAAAGAAAGAAAACTTGTGGCATGTTGGATTTACAAGATAATCTACTTAAAAACTGACCGCTGAAGGGATGGGGTTAGACGGACAGATATTCAAGAATGAGAATTTGAGACTAGACTAAGAATGGAAGTAAGGCATTCGGAGATTTTGGGAGAATCGGTACCGTACGTACTTACCGAGTTTGAAATATTGATTGTGCCTAAAAGAATAGTAATCATAGAGACGCTTGCTATGTGCCGAAATAGTTAAAATCTGAGAGTGTTGCACTAAACATAAAAATATTCGCTTGACTTTCCACTTTCAAAATTGATATCGAATTGTATGAACAATATTTCAGTCGGCTTTAAAAGCACTTTTTCCAGGACAACAACTATTGGCGCCGCAACGTATTAAGTTCAAAGTGAGCAGTTTTGGTTGACTTAATTTGACTCAAATATATTCAGTTGTCCAGAAAGAAATGGTGTTTCCTTTGCTTGTATTGACACTTGTACTCGAAGCAAAACGTACTGGTTTACTGTCAAGTGTTACATATAAATTATTCTAAATATCTCCACTTTCAATCTTTGATATTTAATCTCTGAGCAACAGAACAATTTTGCTTACAATTTTTTTCAAATATGCAAGGCAATATATGTATATATTTCTCATATGAGATGAGATATTTTAACAAATTACCCCATATATATTGTTCGGACAGTTACGATATCATGATATTATCCTTGTAGCCATGTTGACATCGTTTTGGACGTTGTACGCCCCGGACTTCTTTAAGTGATATAAGTTTTCAATATGGAACCGAGACCTTTATTTCATCCAGCGAGGTAACTTGTTCTACTTCAAGATACCATGCCTTTTTCAGTTTCAGTTATTTTCCTTTAGTAACTCAAATCTCCAAGATTGTTTTTCCTTTTTGTTCCCCTCTGCGCTGGCCTGGTATTGAACTGACAACTTTTGGGGTTAAATCTCTGGATTACTTCAACGAGCGTCCACTGGACCATGTCCTTTTCTTCTATTCTCAAATAATGAGTTTTAAATATGAACCACAGGCAATGGTCAATTTCATTAATTTTTTGTACTTTTTAGTCAGGTGAGCAACAGACAGGTTTGTACAATGGGAAGTCGTCTTACTTTGCATGTATACACAGTCGATTTCAAAACATTATTTTTGTAACTTCAAACATTAAAAACAAAACTGGTCTCATCCAAGATCTTGTGAAATTCTCTGCATTTATCTTCACATCAAAATTCTTAGACAATACCTTAATCTACTTATTCCCGTGTTGTCTTATCTGTTCCTTGATATTTCTTATTTGGCTCCAAAATACATACCAATCATGAAGCCCTTGCAATATAGATCTACATACATCACTGATAATGAATGTTGAACAATAATTCTTCATTAACATTTTTGGCAAGCCTTCGCATATATCATTATTAGGTTTACTTATATATGTTACTTATTACATACGTAAGTTTGCGTCGTTTTTAGTCAATGCTCTTCGTATTTCTCTTTTTTGTGGCACCAGTTTACTGAAAAATGTCTTAATTGTAAGTTCCCTTTCTAGCGTATTGACCTTTTATCTTTCTTCAATATCTATGACATTCGTATAAATCATTTTTCTTTTTCTTGCCAATGTTTCCATTTTTTCTTTATTCTACAAACTCAAATCGATGTTCAGAACGTTCAGTTTAGTGTCTCCATTATTAAATGGCATGTGTCTTTTTAACTCATGCTATGGCTCAATCGAATATATCCATGTATAAAATTAAAAATAAAGATAAATATCTATACCGTTATATATATATATATATATATATATATATATATATATATATATATATATATTGATTTTTATTTGGATAACTAAATCTAAAACTGCATATATCACAATAAACAAGACATTTAATAAAAATTTAATAACAGATCTTTTGAAAAGAAACTTAAAATATCAGCTGAAATTCACGTGTAACATATATCATATAGATACAGTAATACCAAACAGTGACTGACATCGATTGGTTATTACCAATAAGTTGGTAAATAGAATTTCGTATTATCGACATGATTTACGCACATACTTTAAAGGACTGGAGAATAACAATGGCTGAAAATTTGTCATAACGCTTCGGCTGATTTCTCATTCGCCCTTCTTCCGATAACTCTCTATTCGAGTACAAATACATCTTTAAAATATCCGATTCGGTGCAAAATGGTTTTTGGGTGATGTGCCGGTAAAATAATTAAATCTAAATCGAATAATCTTCAGGAAATTCTAAACTAAACGCTCTATAGTGGTATGTTGTCCGTGCCTAAGGATATCGCATCATGTTCTTGTTAATTCAGCTCAACGGAAACGAAATTATTAATAATCGTGTAGTACTACAAATAACAATTGAAATGTGCCTAGTTTTAGACATCAGAATGAGAATAATCTTCTACGGAAGACTAAATGAAACCTTCAGATAGACAAAAATATTCAGATGTCTGTTTCTAATTTTTACCAATAGATTTTTTTGTAGTTTCTCTTAGCCAGATTAGTTTATCAAATATTCTCATAGCAGTATTTGTATCATTCGTCTGTTAAAACATCATTGTTATTTCAAATCCTTTCTGTGAAAATACTGTTAAGCCTTCATTGATACATAAGAAAGCCGTACAAACTTTATTTCTAATCTTCTTTTTCGATGCTCTCCGCATCTTGATACATTTCTGAAAACTCATTTGATGTTATACTTACAAGATCGTACAATTTTTGTACTTAATTAAATTTGAACACGCTTATCAGTAACACCGGCGTTGGGCTGCCTTTCCCCATCCCGCCGTCCCTATGCGTTCTATTTTCTTAATATATATAGTTAATCCTTTTCTCTCGTTACAAAATATTAAACATTCCTATTTACACTTGATTTAATTCTTTACATCTATAATTATATTTCTATTAGCACATTAGTTTAAATAAAAATCAGCTCTAGTCTTTACTGGAAAGGCATGAATAGATATTCTCTATACGCATTTAAATATGTCTTACATTATATATATATATATATATATATATATATATATATATATATATATATATATATATTCTAAGCTCTATACTAAACATTCAATCTGTTACGAAAAAAATTATACAAAATGAACACAAAACGATCAGCTTTAAAAAAAGGGCACGTCACTGGAAGAACCGAATGTAAAAGAAAATGTTAACAACAAATACTTTTTCACACCCATACCTAGGTGTGCGGAATTACAATCAACGTTGAGTTTAAACATGCGAATGAGCCAATTAGAGTAAAGTGCCATGCAGATTTAAATTTTTCCCACTTGTGACGAATGCAACTATCGATTTATTTGCATGCTAGCATGCTAGTTAACATTCGTGTCAGTCAGCTGTTGGCTCTCATGCTGGCCAATAGAATCTTCCTGCCTATTCGTTGCAGCCAGCTATAGGCTTTCAGTCTGGCCAGTAGAAAATGGCCGCAAACTACATGAAAACTGCCGTAGAAGTATGAAAAAATCGATTAATTCCACTATCGATGGGAGTTGGGAAATGCAAAGTTGGTCATGGCCTACCCGCTAGCTTGGAGCATGTGCATGTAAATTTTGGTGCAAATCCGTCGAAAATTGCGGCCGTGCATTCGTCACACACACACACACACACACACACACACACACACACACACACACACACATCCTGATTATTTTGTTAGATGCTTTTGTCAGTACCCTAATTATTTTATATTCAATGTTTTGGTTTTTTTTTTAAGCATTTCACCCCAAGCAACTCAGAAGTGCCATTATCACACAGGGGGTTATGGAGAGTGGAAATGAGAGAATAGTGTGGGTGTAGGAGGATTGAAGATGATTGTATTTATCTGAGATGCATGTGAGAGGAATGGAGTTCCAATATGGAGAAGTGCGAGGAAAGAAACTGTTAGAAGGGCGGTTACACTTAGGTATTTCAACAGTAAAAAGTTGGGACCTAGATGCCAATTTAGAAGTACACTTAAATTTATGTAGTCAGGGCACCAGGGAAAAATGCTCATCAGTGCAGTAGCCATGAAAATATTTATAGAAAAGACAGAGGGAAGCCACATCACGTCTGTGAGAAAGCGGCTGAAGTCAAGAAGCTAATTCAGTACCGATTACATTACAGATCCTACTTTAGATTTTTTTTGAGAATATTGCAGTAAGAGAAGGTAGGGAAAATTTCATGGATAAAACTTTAACTGCGCAACCTGTAATAAAAATCACAGAAATGAAATCTATATTGTTATTCATTTAAACATCAACATAATTTAATAGTAATACATATATATATAAGTTACGAAGAACTTGGTAAACCGAATGGGTAATTCCAAGGAGGATGAAATCCTGAGAGCTCAATGTGAATACAGAGCTAATATTTAATGAAAAAACAGACAACTTTAAGGTACCATTACAATAATTTATTTCACCAAAATCCTTTTTGAAGGACTCCGGATCATCAGGTAACACTTCCAACAACGAAAAGAAAGGAAAAATGAGATTAGGAATTGATGGGTAGTGTAATTTTTGTAATTTAACAGGGACGGTGATAGTTGTAGTTAACGAGACAATGTAGAGTATAGGGAGGGGTTAATTTCATATTTCTCTTAAGCATGTTTTATATTGGGGTAGGAGGAGTGACCTAATCGTGACCTATTTAGATGGTTAACTTAACGGAAATGATATATAGGAATAAGAGGGTAGTGGGGGAAAAGAAAATGAAAAATGGAAAGGAGAGAGGAGACAGACAAGTAATACAGATATATCTAAATGAATGTTACGGCAAAGAGAGAGGGGGAGAGGTAAGTGAATCGAAAAGGCTGTAATTTTGTTTTAACAAAACTATGTAAAATATAGATTTCAATGCTTGCTAGAAATTTAGATGTCTAAAAAATGATGAATGTTATCAATTTAAACATTTAGTTTTTTAAGTAAATAGTTTAGGGACTTAATATAAGTAAACTACTATTTTTATTAGCACATTAGGGACTTAATATAAGTTAACTACTATATTTATTAGCACATTTATCGAGAACATATTAAAGAAATATTTAAAATTATAATAGTTTATTTACCCGACCAATTGTACTTTCATAATATTGTAAAAAAAATTTTGGTAACAATAACATCTATATTAGTTTTACTTTAAATCTAATTTATGAATGCAATTTTTTCTTTATTATTATATGGGTAAACTTAATTAAGGTTTAGGTTTCATTATTTAATAATATTTGAGGGTAATATTAAAGATTTTGTTTTCTTCTTATATGTATCTCACAAAAAACATATTCATTCAAATCCACATATATATACGTCCATTTACATGTGCAAATACACACATAGACACACGTGCAACAATATACACAAAAGTTCATCCATCTTCATACATAAATTACATATACACACATACATTTGTCAATCATTACCTATATTTTAACGTTTGAAATTTATTTAGATTTTAGTTTGATTTTATAGTTAAAGTTTAACTTTAGGGGACTTCTGAAGTGCTTGATTATTAAAGGGATTTCGTTAATATTATTATTACTATTAATAGTTAAAGAGTGGGATATTTAAAATTATCAATTTTAAGATGAAACTCCCTTAAGAAGATAAAAATACACTCTCAAAATTTAATTATAGAACATTAAAAGAGAAATAATTTTTAATATTTAATATCACTTTCTCTTTTAATGTTCTATAATTTAATTTGTTTACTTTTTTGTGTATCGTTCTCTAAAAAAAAAAAAAAAAAAAAAAAAACCGCAGAGTCACCGGAACTTAACGGTATTTGGACGTTTGAGTAGCCGGCAGTAACTTCCGGTCGGGTGCGATAAGCTTAACCGTGCTTTCAGATTGATTTCGTGCAAAAGCAGTTGTGTTTTTTGCAATTTTTGGCGCTGTCAGAACCACCGCCGGGTAATTTTACGTAGTCCTGTGAAGTTTTGTTGAAATCGGTTGAAAAATGTAGGAAATACGATCCCATATATAAACGTACAGACACACACTCACACACAATCTGCGTTTTATAATAAGTAAGATTAGGTAGATATTTTTATCATCATCTCTTGACCGTAGCAGGAATATCAATGCGAACAATCCTTTGGAATTCAGAGTTACTTTCTCCTAGACAGGTTTCCAACCCAGTTTGCACTACTATTTACAAGAAAGAGGATTTTACAAAATGGATCCGACTGGGGTTTGAACTCGGCTCTTCGATTCACCTCTCCGAGCTGCTATCACTTCTTCTACCGTATCTCTCTTGTTATATTTTAATACAAACATCAGACTCAAAATTAGAAATTTGCAATATTTACCAAACTTACATAAATATATATTTTAACGCTAATAAGGAAGCTCCTCAATAAATAGACGGAAAGGTCAATAACAGATACTATATTTAATAAAATTATTTTCCTGAAAAAATGTTTGAATAGAAATATTTTAGAAATTTAAACCGACAGTCTCACTGGCTGCTCGGTCAATGACTAACAAATGCTTGCTTATAAGAAAGACGCCATTAAAACGATTACCATTGGGAACATATTATTTCCTCAGCAAATCCTCCATATTAATTACTAGTTTGCAAATGGACATTTTTAATGCGTATATTCATCATTCATTTAGACACCAGTTTGCCTAAGACGCGGCAATATTCTTCAGATATCCTTGTGTGGGCGAATGCTTTTGTGACAAAGTATGAAAGAAATATCTTGCAGTGTAGAACTGCACATTTAGAATCTGTTCTCTCGGTGTAAATCGACAGAGTACAAAAGATATCGGATCTATAAATAAGATTCGTACAAATACATCTTCCAGTCATGGGTTTTGAAGGGCCGGAATGTTTGTGATGCGCGGATTTATGTCTTGTATTTCATAGGATGTGCCGTTTTATAGTAACTCAGTGATATGATTATAAACAGAAAATAATGGTAATCGCTACGTATACCAATAAAAAGTCGAATATCATTCCATCAAACAAAATGTCGCCTCCAAACAACAGTGCAGGGCTAGACGATACAGTCATTTCGAGTGTCTATCAATAAAGTCGGGGTTGAAGTTGATCTGAAAACGAGGCAGTCGTTGAAGCTCGTAAGCTGTTATTGTGAGTCGCATCAAGATTTGGACTGACTGTATGTTTCTATTTACAACTTTGATTTACGGCTTTGAGTGAAAGGACTAGTTTGCATTTATGTTTGAGGATTTGTTTGTATTGTTACCGATAAATTTGTGTTGGGATTTTCCGGATTGAACCAATTGTTTTTGCTTTTGCTGGCTGCTTAAGGATTTGGACAGTGTACACCTTCAGGCATATTTTTATTATTGCGTTGACGGAAGTATACTGAATTTCATCTTGAGTCGACTGAGAAGATAAGTATTGATCAGAATCAAAACATAGCATCCATATTGATTATATGAACGAACAAATTCAATAACGTCTATTCTTTCCTCTCATATACGGGCGGTTTAATCGATAGCGTCTCGGAATAATAAATCAGAAAGACGAGTTTTAATTCCAGTCGGGTTCGTTACATCCACTTCTGCATAAATACCCTTACGAAAGATATGAATCCACCTGCCATCTATGGGTTAAATAGTAGGCATTATATCTGGAAAATCAATGTTATTCCTTAAAAATGTAATACAATATTCACTCACAAAAAAGGATTACTCTTACAATCCAAAATATATTTCGGATTTAATAATCTCACAAGTGGTTGCTAAACCGTAAAACCAACTTAATCAATTGTCACACGTGTAACATCATAACGTAATACCCATACTTCTAATTGGAAACGAGAGAATAGCAAGTACAAATATAATCTTTGAAATATTAAATTCTATCTCGTTTCTTACTAATATCATTACGAAATATATCAATCCACCTGCCAGCTAGGAGTTAAATAATAGGTATGAAATCTGATAATCATTGATATGCCTTTAAAAAATGTAACAAAATATTCACTCGCAAAAAAAAAGATTATTCTTTGGTTTAGTTTGGTTTGTTTTACGGCATATCAACCTCCATAGGGTTATATATATTTTCAAAAATGTATCGATGGTAATAATTTTTCATTGAACATTCATTGTTGGTAATAATCTTTTATGAAAAAATTCTCAGAGTTAACCTGTAGAAAAAGACAATATTTATAAATGTAAAAGACAATAGGAACACGAATAGTTGCCGACGCGTTTCGTCCGATGTGGACTTTTTCAAGGCAAAAAGCAAAATGAATTTATTAAACGAAGTAGCTAATATTAACAAAAAGAAAGTGTCCTAAGCAACTCGAAGAATTTAGAGAACGCTATTTTCATACTGTTAACTGAAATTACGTCAATTATCGTTACGCGTGGAGATATTGTTTTTATTGCTGTATTGGCGGATTCAACCATTTTCTTTTGATATCTTGATACTATTCTGTACGTTTGCTTGGGAGAGTAGTAATTCTTTTAAGAAAATTAAGAATTAAGAAACGCGACGGAAACTATTACAGTTTTCCTATTGTCTTTTACATTTATAAATAACCTTTTACAAAATGTATTGCTGGTAAAATCTATTTTTACACTTTCAGTTTAGAGGTCAAATATTTGCCCATAGCTAGGATCCTAACAGGTACTACCAGCCCGTGTCAGGTTGGAGCTGGGAACACCAGCAATTAAGTGGCTGTTCCACGCTTCTCAAAACCTCTTGATCAAAGGCCTTGCTGCTGGATATAGTTTGTCGTCTTACCCAGGACGGGGGATTATTCTTACAATCCAAAATATATTTCGGATTTAATTAGCTCACAAAAAGTTGATAAACGTTGAAATCAGATTTATCACTGACCAATCGTGTATTATTATAACGTAATACCCATACTTCCGAGTGGAAACGAGAGAAGACCAAATGCAAAAATAATCTTTGAAAAATTAAATTCTGTCTAGTTTCTGTATATAGTTATTGGATGAGGAGTTATCATTATTTATATTCGGCCTATTTTCCTTATTTTTGTTGTTATTTTCTATGCCGTTAACTGACATGGAATTTCGAAGTGTAACTTTTATTACGCCATGTGTACTCGCTCCACGAGTACACATGGCATAATATTTGAGATGCTTCCCCTTGTTGTTATTTAATACTGGACAGTTATTTCTTACTCTGTTGCCACTGACTCTCATCTGCACTGCCCGCTTCAGAGACTAAAGTCAATTGCTGTGTTACCAATTTCACAATCTATTACACTAGACTGCCGTAGGGCAATTCAGGGTGTAGAACTTGGAGCCTTAAATCTAATCTGCCTGGTGCTGATATTGCAACTACTATTTCTCTCGTTTTATTAGATTCAAGGAGGTCTCAGTTGTTACTAGTATTATTGATGTTGAAGAAATTCTGTCTTGTTTCTATATTTATCTGTTAAGGTTTAACATGCTGTATTTATTTATATCTAAGTATAATTGATTAAATTTTTCGAATTTAAAAGAATTTTATTACTAGATTTAAGCTTCTATTTGTGCTGCATTTTAACACGACTCACTGTTTTGATATGCTGCTCGATGACGAGAAGAAAGAAGAGGAAATTGCAAGAAAAAAAATAAAAATGTCTTTAGACGTGTCTTGAATACGCTTCCACCATTCGGGTGGAACGTCAGAAGATAATTACCTATTTCTGATTTCTCAGAACTCTTTCTAACAGTTGAATATTTTGATACGAGTAACAAAAAGACGGAGTAAAATACAAATAAATTTTAAGATTAATATTATTGCTTTTAAAACGCAATAAAAATCAGATAATGTAACAGCGGTGATGAAATAGGAAAAAAACGAAAATGCTGCATCTCAAAAGGAATAAGATGGAGTAGAAATTAAATTACTACAGAAAAAATAAAAAAAATAAAGGATATTTGCTGTACAGATGACATTTAAAAAGAAAATTCTTAACATAATATAAAATGATACGGTACTGTAGCTATTTTTTTTACAAGCTAACTAAAAAGATGAAAAATGTTCATGTTCTCACTTTTTGAATAAACTCGATGTTTGACAAAATTTAAACAATTTTTAAACTTAGTCTTTTTAAAGAAAAGCCTAGACATTAAACAATGTTATGTTTTATAGACGTTTCAGAACATTTTCAATATGGTGTCTTGACAAAATGAAAATGATACATTAGAAAGAAACGAAATTTTTAAACCATTGCAATATTTGAAAGAAATCGATAACTCGCTCGCGTGTTTTATGCAAGGCGGTGGGCAAAGAAACAAAAAGCCCGTGCGTGTTTCGTAATGAATATTTCTTCATAAATCACAGGAACGTTTCCGTTATACAAATTTTTCGTTAGATTTACAGAAAACAGATTGAATGATCATCGCAATTAAAACTCAACAGAACTGTGTATTAAATATTTATTTTATGATAAATTAGCAAGTAAATTTATCCCGAGGCATAAACAAATATGAACTTTTTTTACATGCGCTTGTATATATATATATATATATAAGCGTCATAAAAAATAATTTCTCCAAATTTTCATATTATTTTTCTAAAATTATATATATATTTGTGTGTGTGTATATGTATAGTGATTTTCCAAGTGTAGCTTAGATGTGGCAAAAGGCCGAAAGTAAGAGGCACCAAGTGTGGATCGAACTCACTACGTAGTTGTAGTTGTCCTAGCGAAACAAGCTCCCTAACCATTACACTGCCTCGAGAAGCCCTGCATACGTGTGTATGTCTACATGTATATAAAACAGTGTGTATGAGTTGATATAGTTACCAAAAATGATTAGATAATTTGCGTGTCCAACTGTGTATGTAAGTACGTGTAGATATATAAATTTTTTAAGAGTGGCTTAAATGTGGCAAAAGGCCGAAAGTATGGAGCACCTAGTGACGATCGGAGTCGCGACTCAGTTTGAATTGATCTTGGGAGACAAACATTATAACCATTACACCAGATGGAAGTGACCAAGTATAAGTGACTTCCTACACGTAGCTTAGACGTGGCACAAGGCCGAAATTAGGGAGCATCAAGTGAGAATTACCATTACAACATAACAAATTTTCCAAGTATATGTGCTTACACATACAGTACTCTTTAAAACATGTTGAAGCATGTAAATATAAATATATGTGCATTTACACGTACACACATATATATCTATATATATAGTTTATGCAAAACTAGGTAATCCGTATGGGTAAAAGTAAGGAGGTTAAAATCCAGAGAGTTCAATGTAAATCCAGAGCAAATAATTTAAAGAAAAACAGACCACTTTAAGGTTCCATGTAATAAATTATTTCACCACAGCCCTTTTTAAAGGACTGCGGATCATCAGACCTTACTTCCAGACAAAAATGAAAAGAAAATTTACATATTTTTGACGGGCCATATTAAACATATGTAAATTATCTATATCTATCTATCTATCTATCTATCTATCTATATATATATATATATATATATATATATATATATATATATATCATACTTATTATAAAACCCATGTTGTGTGTGTGTCTGTTCGTTTATATATTGGATCGGATATCCTACATTTTTCAACCGATTTCAACAAAATTGCACAGGACTACGTAAAATTACCTCGCGGTTGTTCTGACAATTGTTTTTGCACGAAATCAATTTGTAAACACGATTAAGAGACATCACTATCACGAAAATGAAAGGGGGACAACTCATATCGAGTTATACTTATTATAAAACCCAGGTTGTGTGTGTGTGTTCGTTTATATATGGGATCGAATTTCCTACATTTTTCAATCGATTTCAACAAAACTTCACTTTCTTTTGGCAGGTAGTGTTTCTTATTGTCTTGCACACTTTTTTCTTTATTTTTACATTCAGAATACTTTAAAAATCCCATTTACAAGACAATTGTTTATAATAAAATTCTATTCAATCGGTAGACTCATGACGATTGAAAACAATGTTTTTGCTTGAGTTTGGGTTTGACCAATTCGTAAAAAAAATAAATAAATAAAACTAATTAAGAGATGCGTGTCTGTCAACCTTAAACAATAATCTTGGTCAATTTTATTTCTCAGTCTTTATGATAGTCTATACTTGATCTATCTCTTACTGTTACGTCCCCGGGCAATGCCGGGCTCTACTGCTAGTATATGATAAATTGGAACAACCTGCTTTTTGACATGAACGCAATTTCTAGCCAACACACACACACACACACACACACACACATATATATAACATATATATATATATATATATATATATATATATATATATATCATACATACATTATACATTTACATAGCCTCTATCTCTGATAATGAGTACGTTTACTCATAAATATTGCATACCTTACAATTATATTTTATATATATATATATATCGGATATACACTAATATAGCCGTCGCTAACAACACGTAGGCATTAATTATTTAATGCCCTCGAGAAATAACTCGAGGCAACAACCATAAATATATATTTACCTACATATATCGTAGCTCTTATTTCTCTTTGAAGTCACCTAGATACTCAATCCTAACCTCATAACGATACATTTTTTTTTAATTTAATCTGTAACCATCGGATATAGGTTCTCTTTTTTTGTTGTATGTCTGCGACTTAGCCTCGAGTTGGGCAGGTCACTTTAAAATGTACAAGTTATGTTTCTTTTCGATTCGAGAAATCTGGAATCGTTTCACTTCACCAGCTATCTAGACGAAAGAACAAAGAAATTAAAGGATTTTTGTTCTCGATTCTCACAGTCGCGTCAACTGAAGGCTGGAAAACTGTATTGCGTTAAAGCGTTCTTTACTTTCAATTCAAGTAAACCATATGTACTTAAATTAAAAATCATGGACCTAGATTTTTAAGCATATCGTAAAATTAATACAAAATAGCTCATTGTTAAGAAATAACTTCAAATCAAAGTCAATATTTAAAATTAATATAGAACATATATATATACATACTTTTTCACTTTCCGCGTTCCATGTACTCACGATCAGAAATAAAAATCACCAATTCAGAACATCTAATAATGATTTCATATTGTAAGAATGATGATACTGAACAATAGAGATATACCAAATAAAAATTTTACAGTAATTTAAGTGAAGATTTTTCGAATAAGAAGGGAAAATATCGTATAGTGAGGATGCGTAGAGAAGAACAGATTATCAATACGTCGAATATTTTTTAAGAATTATCCCCTAAATATAGAAAAGATACCTAGCATGTATAAAAAATTCACATCTCCTAAATGTAGAATCCGTGGCTAACATATAACAGAAAAACACATGTTATATTCTACACTCATAATGTAGAATGCCTAGCGAATATGTATATGAAAAACGACCTGTTGTTTCAGTGGACCGTTCATGAACTTGGACATTATCACACGCGGAAATAGGGATTAATGTATATATAAGAGAACGCAATATCTGAATTTCCCACAAAAAGCAATTACACTATTAGAAAATCCATACAGGATAATATATCTAATTTTATTGCATGCATCTCTATTAATTTTATTTACAGTATACGTAAATAGCAATTCCAGCAGGTTCACAAATCCTTAATGGCCACTCAGAAGTGAAACCGGCCGATAATTGTTCAGTAACCTCTTATATAAAAATGCAATGAACATAAATAGAGAGAATGAAGATCCAATTCGAACAACTGGACGAAAAGAAAACATTTAGTCCTGGATGCAGACGCGATAAGACAGGGAGTTACAGAAATCGTTTATGAAATTTCCCAAGTCTTTGGCTTTTAGTTGAATTATTAATATTCGTCAATTTGCACAGTGTGTCTTTAGACGGTGATAGACTGCGATAAAAAGATTCTTGACAAAATCCAAAGAAACGTCTGTAATGAATCCTGACCAGACATCTCGACTTCAGTCAATTCCTCGCCGACGTGGCATGGCTTTCTTAAAAATATTTTCATGGCAATTGTCCTGATGAGTCCCTCCCCCGAATTCATGGATTTAAGCGTTTCAATAGATTGATGGTTAGGTCTGACTGTTTTACTGTTGATATACCTAGATGCATACGTGACTTCTACTCCAAAAGTGTAACTTCTCACACTGTAGATCTTGCGTTTTTTTGCTTAACTGATAACTACAGTCGTTAAAATTTTTCAGTCAATCGCCATCTTCTGTTTTCTTAAACCCTGTTCCTTTATTGTCCTTTCCTCAATCCTCCCCACAAAAGCTTTATCATTCTGTTTCACTCCATGTAACCCCCTGCGATCTAATTGCATTATCGCCTCTGTTGGGTGTGAAACGATTTTAAAACAATTAAGTGTCATGTCAAGGAGATGCACATCTTATTTTTTTTTCTTTTTTCATTTCCTTTTTCTTAACAAACAAAATTGCTTTCCCCGACAATGATCAGAATAATGTCCCCTTGTTTTAAGAGGAAACCACCGCTAGATCCAGTGCGCCCTTACTGAAGGCGCAGGGCGATAGACGTCGTACAGACTGTTTCATAAATAAATGTGGGACCTCTATTTCAAATTTGGGATGACGAATATAATAACGTTTGAAGTAATAAGTAAATACAGAGTTACTGTTAAAAAATCTTTTGAAATAACGAAAATGTTGGATTATAATAAGTCCATTAATACATTAGAAATATAAAAATAATTGTGATAAAGTAATTTAAGACAATAAAATTGTGAATCTAAAGCAATTAATATAATACGATACACTAAATTTTAAGTTTCGTTTTCTTAAATGGAAAATATCAGAATCTATAAAATTATTTTTGGCGTGTTTTTCCTTCACGCAAATTACCAATTTAAAGATAATCTGGTGCCTATTTCGAAAATATATATATATAAAAAAAAAATTGATTACGAAATTTCGGAAGACCCCGGATGGTTAAGATGTATAAGGATGCGGAAGGAAACAAAGAAATTTATATTAGAAGGAAAAGCAATTGTGGCTGTTAACAGTGGACGAACTAAGCTGTCTCTTACGAAGAAGAAGATTCTAACGAAGACAGAAAGAACCTAAGTGACACCAGTGAAACTAAAAAATATTATTTAATCTCTATCTATAAAAGGCAGTGTGTGTGTGTGTGTGTGTGTGTGTGTGTGTGTGTGTGTGTGTAACGAATGCACGGTTTTTAATTTTTAGCTTTCCCAATTGCACCAAAATTTACATGCACATGCTCCAAGTTAGTGGGTAGGCTAAGACAGACTTTGCATTTCATCCCCCATCGATAGTGGAAATAATCGATTTTTTCATGCTTCAACGGCAGTTTTAATGTAGTTTGCGGCCATTTTCTTCTGGCCAGAGTGAGAGCCCAATATTGGCTGCCACGAATAGGCAGGAAGATTCTATTCCCAGCATGATGAAATAACAGCTGACTGACACGAATGTTAACTAGCATGCAAAAAAAATCGATAGCTGTATTCGTCACGAGTTGGTAAAATTTAAATCTGCATGGCACTTTATTTAGCGGACTGACATGAATGTTAACTAGCATGCTACCATGCAAAAAAAATCGATTGCTGCATTCGTCACAAGTGGGAAAAATTTAAATCTGCATGACACTTTACTCCAACTGGCTCATTCGCTTGCTTAAACTCAACGTTGATTCTGATTCCGCAGAACTGGATTGGGTGTGAAAAAGTATTTGTTGTTAACATTCTTTTTTTCATTCAGTTTTTCCAGTTACGAGTCCTTTTTTAAAGCTTATCGTTTTGTGTTAATTTTGTTTAATTCTTTTTTTTAAACAGATTTAATGTTTAGTATAGAGCTTAGAAAAAAAATTCGCAGTGTGAGATAGGCAAGAAGTAAGGCATGTATAACATCAGCAGCGCAAAGGGCACTACTTTAAAAATAAGGAAGGGCAAAAAATTTTAAGTCAAGTGATAGCGATTGCTGCATGAATCGTACGATTTTTGAATCAAATAAAAAAAACACCAGGCCATGCTTGTTAAACATTACACACACACACACACACACACACACATACAAATATATATATATATATATATATATATATATATATATATATATATATATAAATATAAAAAATAATGAAATAATAATTTCGTTTTTTGACGTTTTAACAAAGGAAAACTAATACATTTTCATTGCACCAATTTTTATATATATATAAATATATATATATATATATATATATATATATAACATAACTGATTAAATATATCTAACTTCATTCGAATCAATTAATTTGAAGGTTATAAATCCAATATTTTATTTCTGAATAAGGGAAAATAAAAACCAGTGTAACAAAAAGACAAAAATTATTAACATTTACAAAAGAGAGGAAATTGTCATGAACCATGATCGAGTACGTCCTGAAGACTACGGTCAAATCACGCTGAAACACCGGTTCTCGTTCGATCACCGAAGTTAAGCATCGTAGAGCCAGGTCAGTACTTAGAGGGGGACCGCTTGGGAACACCTGGTACTGTAAGCCCCCAAAGTCCAACCCTTACCTCACAGTCGGTGGGGGGTGTAAACGGTAGTGTCAGAGCTATGTTCCTGGTAGGGCCACCCAAGGCGGACAGGTCTGACACACACGCCGGCTAACAAGGGCTCTGGTGAAAATCCAAAGAGCGTCTGCATCGGTAACCGGCGGCGGCTTCTGGTCGTTCCTGTCTCTGCGTCTGTGGGAACCCCGCGGCAAGCAAGAACGTTATCCGAGTAGGCCTGGGTACCCTACTTCTGTAATTTATCCCAAGAATCTTCTTCTCATAACAGGAAGAAGCCGGCTCAATCCGCCCAGAGTGAATGCCGCATCAGTACAGTACAGTACAGGTCCTGAAGAGACACGTCACGTAAAAAATATCCATTCGAGAGAAGGAGAAGTGGCGTTCCCTCTCCGCCTACTCACCATTAAATAGTATTTTAAATATCGTATGTAGTTTCTTATTGAACCTGCAGCTTTTGTTGATTTTATATCTTCAAGTGAACTCTGTTTGACTAATAACTTCTCATGTCATGCTCTTATTTAATATCAGAAACGGCATCAGAAACATTAAATATTCCATTTTTTTTTTTTCATTTTTCCATGTTTTTTTTTTTCTTCTTTAGTACTAATCATTTAATTCTTCATCAGGAAAGAGATGGTCATTGTAGATTATTCTTCATCTTTTAATCAGTAAATGTAAGCCAAACTATTGATGTTTATTTATTTCTTTTAAATTCGTGATTGTAAATTTATATGTTATATTTAACTAGTGGATGTTTATTTATAAAAATTTGTTTCGGTCTTTTTAGGTAAATGAGCGAATGAATCTCTATTTAAAATAATTTTTTTTTTAAAATTAGAATCTCTATTTAAAATAACATCTTAATTTAAAATTTAGAAGATCACTTTCCCGGAGACACTCGTGTTTCTTCGATTTAATTAGAATGAAAGTTCAAATCATAAAAATCACTAAGTAGAAAGACATCAACAGTTACGATCTTAATACAAATGTGGGAAATGAATAGATAAGCAAACTCTGTAGATACTAAACATTTTCAAATTACAGAAATGTACAGTCGGAAATAATGGAGAAACAGCACCAAAATTTCAGGCAAGATATTCCATTTTGCTTTGAAAGTTAGCATGAGATAACTTCTTTGGAGTCGAACCTGTTCAGATTTCTTGATTGATTCATTTTTATGATTCATCTCTCCTTTGAATGTTATTTAAAGCCAGAAAATATTCTTAGATTGTAAGAATTCTTGATGTTGTTATCAGGTGATGATAATGTTTTCCCGGGGTCGAACACCGTCCAGATGACATAGGTTGATTCGTTTTCTACGGCTTACCAACCATTTGCAGGTTATTTAAAGACAGACATTATTTTTTCGATTGTAAGATTTTTTTGTAGGTAGGGCAGATAATGATTTTTGATATCAGTCTTATTAATTAACCCATAGCTGGGGGAGATGATGTGGATTCATATCTTTACTAAGGGCATTTGCACGTAAGTTAATATAACTAATGCAACGGTATGTGTAACTCGGTTCTCCGATTAACTATTCCGAGCAATTATCTATTACACCATGCACACATCCAAACTTATAGCACCTCACAATTCCAAAAGGTTATCCATCCAGGTATTCAACAGGCTCGATGTTGCATAAATCTGGTGTTCGCGAGGGAAATGGTGTTTAATGTGACGTGGTCTTAAGCAGATGGCATTTATGGAAACGGGCAACTCGCACAATGGCCTACCAAATAAATGCTGTAAGAAAAACGATAATGATTTTAGATATAAATCGATAAATTCAAATGTATTTCAAGATATCCAAATTCAGTTTCATATTTTAGAAAATATTGTATTTCACCATTTCAGAGTGGAATAAAACTGTTTACTTCTCAGAAAAAATAATTTATTTGGAAACAGATGGTATGCTCCTTTCTCAAATGCCCCGTCAAATAAATGCTTTTAAAAAGATACACAGCCTGAATTATATTAACCCAGAATTATGTCAACAATAAATAATCCACGAAGCTTTTTGACACACTCCTGATACGACCACCGATATTAACTTTTAGTCTCTGTTACATAGTTCTAAGCAGGGCAATGGAAAATATTTAGAAATTCAGTTAAAATCAAATTTTCTGCGCTTTTAACTAGTATTGCTTTAAGAGATTTTGCGAACACCCTTCCAAATATACGCTTACACATGTGACTCTAAGATTCTTCGTTCGAGCAAGACTGTAATAATCTGGAGTCATGACATGTGCTAATATGTCCCACATACAATTGTCCCTTTGAATAATCTTGCTGGGAATGTTTTAACTGATAAAATAAATGTTCTGGTTCAAATAAAGCCTTTGTCGAGAATATGTACACACGCCATTAAAGTTAGGACAAAATAACCGAGTCAAGGGAGTAATTGTTTGAAAAATAATAAGACATTCGCTCTAAATAAGCACTGTGCAGAGGTGGGAATATTGAAAGAAATTAGTTAATTTTACCGACACTTTTATTTGATTAGCAATACAAAGCTCAGTTACAAGAGTTGGTTTTGGAATTTGGTGAGAAAGTAAGTGTTTTTTTTTTCAAACCCAGAAACTTGTAGTGATGGTCAAACTAATTACTATACGAGATATCCCTAGACATATTAAAATGAAACAGATTATCCACCCTCGTAGATTATATGATGTTTTCAGTTTAACATTCCCTGAAGCTCAAGCAGGATCGACAATCACGTTGTAAAGACTGGAGGACACAACAAGTGAAGCGTTGAGATAAATAACAACAAATACACTGTCATTAGCGCGTATGTAAACAATATAGGAGATTGTTAATTCGTCTCTCATTAAAGTCAATCAGGATTCATATAACCGATGTTTCTCTTAAGGAGAAATTGTTATTTTTTGATGTTATTTTAGTCAAGTTCTACCATTGCTCGATCTAAAGCAAATCTAGTACGAATTTTCTAATGAGCCTATCAGGGATCTGTCTATCTGACTGAAAATATTTTAATGTATCAAAGACTCAATTCAAATGAAAGAATGATTTCTGAAGAAGAACCCGAAAAATAGTGTAAGAATTGTTAAGTGGGAAAACACATTGAAGAATAAAGGCAGAGAATTAAAGAGAGAAAAATACAACAAAACTAGAATTAAACGAATGCTTTGACCAAAATTTAAATAAACAAACCGTTGAGACGTTAAAAATCATATGAATGGATCTTAAATGTATTGCCTGTCACACAAAAAAAGCGAAAATATTCTCAGAAGAAAATCGATTTCCATGTTTTCCCTCGATTTCACTAACTAAAAATTCAATAGTGAAACCAGAACTAAAGATTGAAGTTTTAATTTTTAATCGATTAATGAAAGCATTCTACATCTTCCGGGTTGTGGTAAGATCAGGCGGAAAGGACGGGTACTCATTCGTTCATCGACATTAACTTGAATTAAGCCCTGTCAGCACTTAGATGAACTACTTGAGAACACCGGTTATTCTATGTCACCTTTATATTCCAAAATACGTTTCTGCTTTAAAGAAACAAAAAGTGTTGATAAGCTGTCAAAAATAAACAAATCGATCAAGACCCATCTTTCGACCACTTTTATGATAAAATTACGTCTTGAAATGTACAAGAGATTTAAATAGTCTTTTGAGTGAAAGAATTGGAAGGGCCTGTTGTATCTTCTATACTTCAATAAACTGAACTTCTCTTAGATATATTGTGTTTTGTGATCCTGTGAATTTATCTGTTCGTGTTGAAACGTAATTAAATTGGAAATCGCTGAATTAGTGGGATCGATAGATTAAAAACTGTTTGTTATAATTAATGGAACCTTTCGGAACACATACGATTTGTTTTTTTTTATATAATATATATATATATATATATATATATATATATATATATATAAAAACAAATTATAACTGGTTAGGTAAATAATCCAAAGTTCCTTAGTATTTTAGTTATTATTTTTTTTTAAAAATATATGCTCGATATAAAATATATATATAAATATAATTATTTATTTAAAAATATGATTCCAACTCGCGACATAAGAAGTCTCATGTTTCAAAACAAGAGCCGAAAACTTCAATATAATTATTTGAATTAAATTGAGTTAAAGTAAGCTCTGTTCCATCTTCAAGCGAAATTTTTTTTTTGAATAACGTATTTCTGAAATTTACGTGTTTTAATAATTGAAATCAAAATTTCCATGGTAACAGCTAGGGCGAATTGTTTAAATTGGGTCGGCGTGTGTTGGGTGTTAATAATAAGTATCAGTATAGAGTTACTTTCATAGATGTCAAGTCAGGGAAAGGTGGGGGTGTCTAAATTTTTTTGGAAGATGTATTAACCCTAGTCTGGTTTGCGTGTCTATGGAGATTTATTTATTTTTTTTTTTATTTTTTTATGAAAGGGATTTGTGCATATAAAAAAACTGTCGTAACGTTTGTTTTTGACGACTTCATAAAGGGTTATCTTTTTTGTAGGGTATTTAAACTATTTATTTGGGCTATGGATTATGAAAGGTATTATATTGTATGCTTGTTTTTAGCTAATTATTCAAACCATGAATCTGATGATTGGGCTATGGATTAAACAAGTTATTAGATTGTATGCTTGTTTTTAGCTAATTATCCAAATCATAAATCTGATGATGTCGACAAAAGACCGTCTATTGTTTAATAGATTATTATTATTTAGAAGCTTAATAATGTGCAATTTCTCATGGAGGCACAAAGGACATGGGTCATCCCAAGTTTTACATGTTCTATCCCTGTTTATAATTTTCCATTTTACTTTAGGTGTCCTATTTTTTTTCAGATGCCAAAAATATTTAGATAGGGAAGTCATTTGTTTATTTTATTTATATTATTGAAAGAGCATTATATGCTTCATCCATCTATCTTTAAAATCATTCTTCCTTTACCCAATGTATATCATATTAGTGCTTTATTTCTCAGTGGATGATATAGTACATTGGTATATACCACAGATTGAACAAACCCCCATGCCTAAATAGTATTAATAAAAACCCTGCACTTAAATCAGACAATAAAAGGGAAACATTATGTAATTGTAGAAACCTAGAAGACTGCCCATTAGAAAATAAATGCTGCATTAAATCTGTGGTATACGACAGTTTTTTTTATATGCACAAATCCCTTTCATAAAAAATAAAATAAAAAAATAAATAAATCTCCATAGACACGAATACCAGTCTAGGGTTAATACATCTTCCGTTTCAAATTTAGACACCCCCACCTTTCCCAGACTTGACATCTATGAAAGTAACTCCATACTGATACTTATTATTAACACCCAACACTCGCCTACCCAATTTAAACAATTCGCCGTAGCTGTTACCATGGAAATTTTGATTTCAATTATTAAAACACGTAAATTTCAGAAATACGTTATTTTAAAAAATTATTAAAAGATAATTCAATTTAATTCAAATAATTATATTGAAGTTTTCAAATTTTTTTTTTTGAAACATGAGACTTTTATGTCGCGAGTTGGATTCTATTTTTTTAAATAAATAATTATATATATATATATATATATATATATATATATATATATATATAAAATGATAAAGAAGTGAGGACCGTCATGCATTTCGAGAAAACATTGCACTTTGATTAGGGTTACAACTTGCACCACCTGCTGGTGAGCAAGTTTTCATAATTTCTCTCTTGTTTAATTGTTGGTACATGATGATTTACTAAGCGTAGTATAGATGTGGTAAAAGGCTCAAAGTATAGAGGCCCCATTAATTATCGAACTCACTACTCTGTAGTAATTTATCTGACATACTAAGTTTCCTAAATGTGGCTGTATATGCAATATTGGTTGTGAATTCTTTCCGATATCCTGTTAGAGAACACATCTCACGTGACCATGTCCTAACACTAAGCCCTTTTCAACAGCTGGCAAGAGCGTAGATAAAACAAGCAACCAGCCTAACATTCAGTGCAGGCATTTACCGCAAATAAATTCGTAAATTAGTGAAAGACTATCCGTTAACACTATATAAATCATTTTCTCTTGGAAAATTAGTATCCCTGGGAAGAATTTGTATTTTATTTTCGCGGAATTAAAATGAACCGTTTCCAATGTTCATTTTTAGACATTGAGAATTATGCAAATTTTATTTCGTCTTTAGCTGGTGGAAAGAGATGAATAATCGACTGATCGAGGGAACATAGATGAAAAATAGAGGAACTCCAGAGAGTGTTTGAAAGCAAAAAAAAAAAAAGAAAGAAAAATCACATGAGATAAAATGAACCTTTAGTTATATTATAAGGATACAATATTTGACTATGATAATTTGCCGTCAGTGGATCTTCACTGATATAAAAACTTTTCTCCAATCTACTGGCATGAACCGAATCATTACGGACTGGTTGTATTTGTTATATCATAAAAAAATAAAAAATGAATACACTGACTTCTCGCAAATGCTTCTAAGTATTTAAGTACAGTCATGCCTGTAACTCTCGAAATCTAATATATATATATATATATATATATATATATATATATATATATTCGTGTGTGATTTAATTGATCTTCAACTAAATCTACTCATACCGTACCTCACAGGTGTAAAAAGCATGAACTCACACGCGAACTCATGAAACGCGATAAGAGCTAACACGTGAACGTCAGTATTTAAAAAATTAAACTAACGACATTAAAACAAAACAAAGAAGCCCTCTGTAAATAGCTAGGGTTAGCCGAGAGAAGGAGATGTTTCATTTTCAATATCAACCAGAAATCACAGTAATGCGTATGTGTGTTTGACTAAGAAAGACAAGAGAGAAAACTATATTTAGCCAAAACGTTTCGTCATCTGATAGATTTTATCAATGCAAATGATAAAGTATAGTTTTCTCTCTTTGATCTTTTCATTCATTTTCTCTTATACAGATACACCCCCCTGAGAATATTACCTCCCCCCATATATATATATATATATATATATATATATATATATATATATATATATATATATATATAATTATTTTTTTCAAAAAAATTATAACATAAATATGTTATAAAATCACTACAAAATAGCCATTTTGTTCCAACACCCCTGGTGTCTTATCAAGTGATGATGTTGAATGTAAAATAAATGGTTTTAAAAGTTTCAAATTAATTAACGATCCTTCGCAAGGAGAAAACGCTGTTACGAAAGCTAGAATGACCAATCAAAATACAAGTATAGGAAGATTCAAAAGCTTGACAACGAAATCATATTATAATAGCTATTCAAATCTTTAAAATACGGTTAATATTAAAAAAGAATTTATTCTAACCAACAATTACTAAATTATATGATAAAATTTGATATTAAAATTAAAAAATGCCAATTTTAAAATCCAAATTTAAACACTATTAATTTTAAAAATTATAAAATTACTGAGGAGAAAAGAAGAAATACATATGTTATTCAATTTATTTCTTCGTTGAAATTACGTAAGAACAGACGCTACTTCACCTGGTCATCCGACAATATATATGTATACATTTTAATCCCAAGTTTGTGAATGGGGTCCTAAACTCACACGTAAAACAACACAAACACAATCAGATTATAATACATAAGCACCCAGACATATTTAGATATATATATACACACAAAAAAAGTGACGAGACAGGGAACATCTCCACGGCCCTTTATGAAAAAAGAACCAACACCTACATACATACAGAATTAAAAGTGAATGCACTTTCCATACACATAGACACCGATAAATACATGTACACACATCCACAGACATTGACCTAGACAATCATATACCGCAACCAATAAATAAATATTTAAGACTGAAAGTGTCATAAAACAAATGCTAGCCACTTATTAAAATATAACTTAAGCGAGCAAATATATAAAGAAAAAATGGTTAAAGATAATATTATTTAATATATCAAAAAACGAAAATTTCCCAAACCACAGAAATATATATTTTAATCATATAAATTGATAATAGTTTTATTATATGTTAGGTGAATGAAAATAAGATAAAAAGAACTACCTACAGAAATACGTGTACTGCCATACGTACATATACATATACACACGTGGCAGCAAACACAAACCAGCACAATATACATACATACATATACATAGAAATACTTACAAATAAATATATAAACATAAATATATACATACATATACATATCCATGATAACAACTACACATACATACATATTTACACACATATATACACACATTTATGCACACATACTCGCATATATATACATATATACACACACCAATACACAAACATAAACATATATACACACATAGACTAACTCATGTGGCAGTAATGACAAACCCAAATTTCCAAACCTCCATATACACACAATCTCAAATATAATAGGTGTCAACACACACATATATACATCCACAAACACACACACACACATATAACCGTAGGTGCTTTGTTCTTTACTTTTAGATTCCAAAATTACTTGGATAATGATGTCATGTACCTATAGTCACTGTTATTAAAAGATTGCATATGCCCCAGCCAGCGTTCCTTGAATGTTTTCATGGTGCTACCAATATAAAAAAAAATTGTATTTGTATTTTCAATTGTTGAGATTGTACAAAGATAGACTACAGAACTAATCCTACAGTTATTTTTAGTGGACAATTATTAGGATTCCTACAATTACATAAGTTGTTATTCGTGTTATTATATTTAGTATTGCTGTTAGTAACCTGTTGAGTATTCAAGCTTTTTGAGTCCCTATACTTGTTAAAAACTATGTAGTTATGTTTTTTTAATTATTTTCTCCAGGTTATCAGCACAATTATAGCTTAATTTAAGGGTATTATGATTAAATACTTTACTAAGTGAGTTAGTTTCAGGGTCGGGGAAATGTTTCTTGATGAGGTTTAAAAATATACGTCCTAATTTAGTTTTAACCATTATATTAAAAGGGGGAGTGAACCAGATGATATTTCTAGATCTTCTTTTCTTATTATGGTTTATATATATAGGGTTTTTATATTCAATAGTGATATCTTTGTATCTACTATTTATGTGTGCAGAATTGCAAAAATCACGATGTTTATTAAAAACATCCTTGTTAGAAGAGTTAGTGCTAATTCTAAATCCAATGGAAGAGGGTATGTGTTTGATAACTGAAGGGGGATGGTTGGAATTTGGATGCACCTATATTGGGTTGGAATTAACCTTCACATATGGTTGGAAAGTGTTGTTAGCAAGGTCTAAGGTGACGTCTAGAAAATCCACTTGTTTAACATTAGCTGTAACTATTGTCTTAAGACCTAAATCCTTAAATACCCTGTGGATCATTTTCCTAATACTGTTTACCTTAATTTTAGGGGAGTTTTGAACAACTAATAAGCTATCATCTCTATACAATCCTACACTATCAGAATCTAGACAATCGAAGGCACTTAAATTATACAAAAGAAATAATCCAACCAGGTCAGAAGCTTCAGCAGAATGTAAGAACCCATTGAAATGTCAAAATTGTCGTTGCAAGACTTTTTGGTCCACTGTTCATCCTTGTAGATCAGAACAGATTTTCGGCATTTCGTATTTTAAAGATTTGAATAGCTATTATAACATGAATTCGTTGTCAAGCGTTTTGAATTTTCCTATACTTGTATTTTGATTGGTCATTCTAGCAGCGTTTTCCCCTTGCAAAGGATCGTTAATTAATTTGAGACATTTAAAACCATTTATTTTACATTCAACATCATCACTTGATAAGACACCAGGGGTGTTGAAACAAAATGGCTATTTTTGTAGTGATTTTATAACATATTTATGTTATAATTTAAAAAAAAAATACTTATATATTCTCTACTTTGTATTGAGCACACTTTTAAGAATAGTAATTGTTGGTTATTGGAATTCATTCCGTATATACCAATTATATACTTGTGTGTGTATATATATATATATATATATATATATATATATATATATATATATATATATATATATATATACAATTATTATAGCTTATTACATTCGAACGTGGACATTACTAATGATATTATTTGTAAATATCTATGAATTCTCGAAGACACTGTAATGGTTATATTAACCTTGCTTTTAAATTCCCACTGCTATACACTGCCTTTGCTATCTGATCCAAAACATTGCATGACGCATGTGAATGGACAGATCTCTGCCTTTCCCAGCGGCATTCATACGAAAATGAATCCAGAAACTGTACTTAAATTTCCATGCCAATAACCGTTACGCTACAAGAATTGTTCATTTATGTTTCCCTTTACGTTTAGTTGCAGTAAATTGAATTCGTAATAGATATTAGCATGGATTTCAATCATCATCAAAATCTATACATACTCGTGGTTGATGATGTAACTAAAGTGTGTATATACTACGATAAATGTATTTTCTGAATTTTAATGTTTATTTTTTTGTTTTTGTTTTTTTTGTTTTGTTTTTTGCTTGATCGGATTTTCAATAACGATTAGGGACCTATGGTAAAATACCAAGTCGTTCTTCTTCATGATATCACTCAATACCCTTGGAATAACTTGGCAATGATCATTTCCTTTCTCATTAATATTAGTTTCTTTAGCACCAGTGCTATGATCATCCATTGACACCATCAATTATTTATGGAAAGCATGAAGGCGAAGTGAATGTTAACTACCACAGCAGATGTTTGAAATCAATTTGTCAATTACATTCTCCATAATGTGAATCGAGAGATCGCAAGCACCATAACTGTCGAACATTGATTAATAAATGTCAAATAAGAAATGGAATAATAGAGAAAGAAAAAAGTAAACCTTAATTATTCGATGATCTTCTAATGAAGATATGATTACGCAATGACAAGATTAATGTTTAATAAAATTAACAAGCTTTCCGTTTAAATATATAGCGAAACTTTCTATGTTCGAGATATTCACGGAATCAGCTTTTAGGGATGTCCACTCCCAAGGATTCAAAATCTTCGGAGACAACTCTTTTAATGCACTAAATTAGGAAGTGTTAGTGGAATGGCAACTCCGGCCCTAATGTGGTCGGAGGGTCTCAGCAAATTTTTGATTGCCCAATGTCAATCACATGTTAAAAAATATATTGTCTCACGTTGAATTTGGGGCGATGTCTTCAATAAAGTGTTCCTCTTTATGACTTAGAGAAATGTGTGGTTTCTTTTATTTATGTCTCGGTCATTATTCTGCCCAGGTTCACCAAAAACATCTGACAGAAACCTTGCCCCAGAGATACCAACCAACCAGCTGTACTTTCCTCATAGGTCTAAAGTGATAAAATTATATATATATATATATATATATATATATAAACGATCAATGTGATATCGATCACAGAAAATGAACAATTTTTTTTCTCTCGCCCCATATGTATGACAATAGGCAACCGAAAAAATGACCCTGTTTCACATTCCGCTAAAATTAGAGCATGAAATTTGTTCTCGCTTTAAGAAGGATGATTAATTAGGCTCGAGGATTCCATTTCGATGCCATTACCTTCCCCATTGCAATACAAATGCAGAGTTAGTGGAAACCGATGACAGCGTGATACGGGTCGTGGTGACGAAGCCTTGTTTTTTTCTTGTTCCACATGTTTCACCATTACGGACACTCTCATATTAAGTAGACTTTTTATCGCATCCTACGACTGTGGAGAGGTTGGTAAATTTCCGTCATTCAAATATATATATATATATATATATATATATATATATATATATATATATATATATATCCTTTTATATAAGAGCAGAATACTTGTTGTTTCACGGGCTCCGGATTTCTCAATTTAGACCTGATTTTATAAACAGTAAACTAATAAGTAAATTCATGGCAACCAACGGTCATACCTATTTTCTTTCTAACAGAGATAATCAGTTGAAATATAATTGATATGGACAGTAGCTGCCAAGTCTTCCCTCCCTAGTCTAAATAAATTCCAAAATCGTCTCCTGGTCATTGTAGATGAATTATTTTCCACCCTGCAATCCCTTTCTCACATTCGAAAAGGTCGCACGCTGTTCGATCACTATTTCCATGGAAGGTCTTCATACGAATTACATTCCTTAGTTCGGCCAGTTCTACTCGTCATGGCTAAGACCCACCATGTTACGAATATTGTTGCGTTTCACTCTCTTTCTATTCGTATACAGATGGCGAGATGTAAGTGCATCACGAGCAGTTTCATCCAGCAAATCGCTACTTTGAGAAACCGACTCTCAAGATGATGCTAACTCCGATCACTAGAATCTTAATCTGTCTATAGTCAACCGCCATCTTATCCATATATCCCCAGAAACCTTGCCTTTTACTCTGTAAACCTCTACCTCGATTGGTTTCTGGTGAATATCTTTGTACAAATTAATTGAATATTTCCTGAAATCAAGTTGTTGAAGCCTTTTATGATAATCTTTGTCCCCTTTTAATAACTTTTCGTGGATACATTTTCTTATTTTATTTTCTGTATTGAGACATTGAAAATAAACGATCTTGCAGTCAATCAATCATTATATTTTTTTAGGATATTTAAGAGACATATGAATTGGAAGGATATCATAAGTTTGAAATTGTTTTTTTCATAATTATCTATATTTTGGCGACGAATTTCAAATTTCATGAATTTTTTTTTATCCCCCCCACCCCCAAAAAAGATGGTCTCAAAAAAGAAATTGCGTTCATATCAATTTGGATGACTATTTAATCCTTGTAGTGTTTGGCAATTGTCAAGCGTGTCATATCGATTGAATTTGCAGAAAAAAAAATACAAGCAGAAATATACAGCTATTAAAAGACTGATGTGTATATTAGGATCCAATTTAACAAATATTAATTCTATTTATGCAGTTATATTTTGTTTTATCCTATAACACTTGCGTTTTAAGACGTTTTACGACATTGACTAAAAGATAAAATCTATTAAAATGACATAGTAATGATAGTTTTCTGTATGAAATGATATTGATCCTGACCTGGTATTTTGGCTTCAATCATCTATTGGCGTAACATAGATTCCATTTGTATTTGCTGTAAATATTTTTAAGGTAATTTTTTTTATGAACTTTCTTTTTTGGTACTCGACTCCATGAATTTTATCCTATTATTATATTGACATCTGTGTTCCATCATTTTATTGTTAAATTGCTAAACATGACTGAAAGTGCTATTCTAATAATTATTTAACTCACTACTGCCTTCTATCCTTCTGTAAATAACGTTCGTCAAGAATTTAACCGTCATCTTGCGTACTGTTATTGTCCTTTCTTCTCAGTAACTTTTTCTCAGTTTCTTTCACTCTCTGTAACTCCGTTGCGTCTTAGAGGCTTTGTCGCCTTGCTTGCGGTGCGATCTTGTTAAAAAATATTTTTGTGAGATATATGAAGCGTTTCGTTAATTAATTTGAAATTTAGTAATTTGAAAAACTATATTTTAATCAACATATTCTCTGATTACTCCTAAAATGTAATAAATAAGATGTAATAAAATGAACTAGTTAACCAAATGTCCTTTTCCTATTTAATTTTAACAGATATCATTGTAACTTAATATGAAAGCTCTGATATTGTGACTAAATATAGAATAACAAGATTATTTTAATTATCAGTATGATTTTCAATTAGAACTCTTAAATATGGTAAAGATCTTATTAGAAGTCCAAATTTTACTTAATGCAATAGAAACAGCCAGAATTAAAAGGAACAAGAGGAAAATCTTAAATAAATTAGATGATAATAAGAAAATAAAAAATGAAATAAAATTTACAAAATGAGCTACCAGGTTATTGCTCCTTACTTATCAATACTCGGCCGAGTAAATTAAACAAAGAATCCCACCGACAAAAAAAGATTAACATTACGACATGAATACACCTGTATCAGTAAAATATCGACATAGGTATATTTAAATCTTAACGACCAATCCTAATGATGATTCTCTTGATTTAATATAAGTTTTTGGCGGGACTTCTAAGTGATAGTAGGAACGTGATCCGCTCAAAAAACATTCCCACAAAAAAAGATTATGTCCATTAACACTTTTTAATAAGATGCACTGACGTAAGAAATGTAACTTTTGCAGTCAAACCTTTCTAATACACATAATACATTTGGACAAATGTCTTTCTTAAGGAGTGTATTGGTTCTATCTATGGGGTCAGCTTCACGCACATATTTGAATTGGTAAATTAGCGAACTTAGTCGAAATATTGATAAGAAGTGATTTTCTGTATAAGTCTGATAAAGAATATGCATGAAAAAGCTGAAATATAACATTGCCTGCCACCGATAAAGATTTGCTTCGCCAATCCAAGGCGATCTAAGATATTCTTTTTGTTCGGAACTAAAAGCTTTTGATTTATGGAACTGTGCAACCGTAGCATTAATACATAATTAACCACGTACTGAGGATAGCTGTTAAGGTAAAATATTTTCTCAATAAATTCTTTCCAGTTCTAACTTACTCGTAAAACCGATCAATAATCAGATTCATTTTTCACCGTCAAAGATAAAACGTGTCCCAGCGGGTATAAAATCCAGTAAATGCGCGTCTTCGATAAACAGAGTTAGGAAACTCTGAAATTTGATTTTGAACACACACATTCAAAAATGAGATAGCAACATTTCTAAGTTGAAGCAATAGACCCATTTCCAACCCGCTGTTAAGTACACAAAGGTGGAAACTACATAATGTATATAAGAGATGTCCACAAAATTCTGTAAATATATCAGTCACAGAAGTATTTAAAAGATTGTCCATTGAAATCCCGCGATTCTGCCTATGCATCAAATTGTCGAAACTGATTTCGAGAGCCATCAGGAGAAACTTAAGAATCTCAATATTGATTGACTCTTTTTTTTAAAGTTTTTTTTTACATAATATTTTTCATGTCTCACATCATTCTTCTGTAGAACCACATTTCTGTTGCCTGTTCATATGTGAGCAGATTGTCCAGCATCCACTGCTACATAGTAGGATTGATATTTGGTAATATTTCCGCATACTTTTCTTTGTTTCTATCGTCATGGGTATGATGATAAACTACACCCACCAGCAAGACCTCCCTTGGGGAAATTGGCAGTTCTCTTCTGTAATTCCCAGATCCAACCCGAACAGGATTAGTAGCATCTGTTAGCGTCCCAGCTATGGGCAAAAAGAGATCCCCTATGTAAAAATTAATAGCTCATTTTTATAATTCATTTTAAAGAAAAATGACAGTTAATGCAATACTAAAAAAATATTAAGATACTTATGTCATAGTAAAATTACCAACAATTACCTATTATGTACAAAATATCTGTAGTTCATGAAATTATGTCCCAAATATTTAGATTTCGACCGTAAATCACCCATAGATTTTGATATACCGCTAAACCAAATAAATTAAAAATTAATTGTCTCTAATGAAATTTTCCTGTTTATTAATACTTTACTTTGGAAACCACCTTCTGATATTTATTAAATGTATATTTTTTCCTTAATTGTTTTAGATATATATTCCATCTGATTTTTGTTGGTATTTGCTGTTACTATGTGTGCATCTTTGTCGTTGTTCTCACAATGTTTAGACCGATTTACACTCCAGTCTTCATCTGGTCTATGTTCATCTATATAACCTGTAGGGAATTACGAACTGAAACCATTATTTAATCTACAGGGGTAGAACATTCTCGTTCTATTGTTTATGTCTAGGGATATATCGTCAAGTTCTTATTTAGTACTTGTCTGTTACTCTTCACCCTGCTTCAATTACAATACCCGCGTTTTGAATTGAATTCACAATTACATTCACGAACTAATGGCTGTGTCATCTGATTATATATGTGTATGTATGTGTTTAATCTTGTTCATAGAGAAATACGTAATAATAATAGTTGCATTACATTTCATTCTTAGATGTATGTAAATAGTACAAGGACAACACCGCATTTTGATGCAATATATTAAATGCTGTTAAGCATTACTTCTAATCATTATAATGCAATCAGTATATATAAAGTATGATTTTATTATTTGAAGCCCTCGTGCGCCTGGCTTATATAAAGCTTTCATCTGTGTACATAATTTTATGCGAGTGTATTTATTAGGGTGAGATTGGAATGTGAGGTGACATTCAAAATATTGTCTTCACTATTACAAGAACGAAAATGTATCCAAAATGCTTCCTTTTCGTTAAAACTCTTTAGCAATTACTAGCCTCATTATTATATTCAAGACTTCTTAATCCAACACGGAATTTGTGTTATATATATATATATATATATATATATATATATATAATGTGTAATTATTATTATTGTTATTATTATTAAAAATAAAAACAACAGACATTTTGTGTCGATTCATTTTAATGATAGACTTTTCTTTTTGAAATTACGAAGAATCCTTCTCAGAAAGGGAAGAAATGTACAAGAAATATTGTCTAAGCCTTCGACTTAAGTTATCATTAAGATAGAGAGAGTTGGTAAGTTTCATAGAACTAATGAGCATTGTGACGTAGGCAATCACTAGTTCTACGAAACACACCAGCTGTTGAGAGATATTAGTTGTGATAGTCGTGTGTAGGTAAGGTAGTAAGAATTTAGGCAACTGAAGGTAGTAAAATTATAGGCCCCTATAAATTGATGATGAAGCCAAAATAATTTAGTATAGTTTCTCTGGCAAGACTATAAATTAGTGGTCCCTTGTAACGACCAAAATTATTTGCTCTAAAGCTTATATTCATGCACTGAAATGTACTTGGCACATTCACTTCTAACGACGAGATAACTCGTGGTTGTCGGCTTTCATTATGAGGCTGAGAATTCTCTCATTTTGCGGTCATGCTATCAAGCTTAAAACGACGTTCTTTATGCAAATAACAAGTAAAATAGAAATACTACAACTTAAGGAGCCGCCACATATGCTAGACCACAAAAATCTTCGAAGCCGTCCAAGCATATAAATGAATACAATATGGGAACCAGTAATACAAAATGCTAGAGAAAAAAAAAGCAATAACAAAAACATTGCACTATGAGAATTGGTAAAAACGGAAACTGAGACATTAAGTTTATAATTCTGGAAAATTAATACACTCAAGGACGCATGGCCAAGTCGATAAAAGCATTGCTTGCTGCAAATAAGAGTTCAATACCTGGCAAATGTAGTGGTGATGAAAAGAAACTTGAGTTAAAGGGATAACTGAGGCATGGCACCTGGAATTAGAACAATCTGCCCTGATGGAAGAAATAAAGGGTTCAGTACGAAATTCCAATCACCTGAAGAAAGCCGGTGCGTACAACAACCGAAACAGGACAATAAAGCTGAGGACAATTATATTGGAAATATAACATATGATCGAAGCATTTGAAAAAACAAGGCTTTATCTGCCTATTATAAAGTTGCCCTTTCAAGTCTGTCAATGGGTCACCCATTGTCACTATATCGATGTAAACGTGAATGGAACATAATAAATGTCCATCTGTCCCGACCTTTACACGAAATGTCACGTAGAGTGGGACAAGTCATCCCAATAGCTTGACGCTAGATCTTTCTGAATCCTGTTGGCAAATACAGGATGAAGAATGTTCAGAATCAATAACTATAAATAGGCACAAGATAGTGTATAAGTTCAACCGACTCATTTTGGGATAAAATTAGCCCCATCAATATTTCAACAAGCTATGGATACTATGCTTGCAGACTGTGACTTCGCAGTTTCTAATCGGAATGATATATTAATTAAAAGTATATCTAAAGAACAAAATATCGGGGATGTAAAAAGAGGTTTTGAAAAAATACGAGAATACGTATTCAAACACAGTGATTAAAATTGCAAGATCCGTCGAGTGTAAGTGCAAATATGAATATATCTCCTCCAACAAACGTTACTAGGTTACAATCATTTCTAGGACTAGCTTATTATTATCAAATATCTATACATTATATGCAGAATTTGAAAGATCAACTGAGCAATTTGCTTAAAAAAATGCGTGAAATGGAACTTGACTGGTAAGTGCCAGAAGGCGTTTGAAGAAATCAAGTCAGATTTATCATTAGAGCACTACGATCCAAAAGCTGAAATTGTGTTGGCTTCAGATGCTAGTGATTATAGCGTAGGAATTGTAATACTGCATGAAGTTAATGCCGGTAACATGAAACCGTTCGTGCATGGTTCGTGTTCGTTACTACCGGTAGGGAAAAAACTACAGCCAGATTGAAAAAAAAAAGTCGTTAACAATATTTGCAGTGAAAATGTTTCATAAATTTATACACGGAAAGAATTTTGTTTACAGACGGACCACAAGCCTCTATTATCAATTTACGTTTCGGAAAAAGAAATTCTTACGCATAAGGCTAACAGATTACAACATTGCGGTACCACCTTATTAAATTCCGATTTCAAGATGGAAAATGAACCCTCCAGAAAATTAGGACATGCTGATGGTTTATCTAGATTGATACTTAAACTACTAAATCGTCTGAGAATACCGTAATTGCAGAATTAAAAATATATTATGCAATGTAGTACGCGAACTACCAGTTAACCTGGAAGAAATAAATGTAAAAGAAGACATGCTTATGTCGAACATAAAGAAAATGACTAATAAAATGTAAGAAAGATTTTCAGACTTAAACGTTTACTAAATATTTAATGGAATACTGAGAAGTAATACCTATCATAGCGGATATTAAATTAATTTCATAGTGGACATCTGGGAATATCAAAGATAAAATCTATTATGAGAAGTTATGTTGGACCAAAATGGATCAAGACTTTGAAAAATTAATAAAAGCCTGCAGAGGTTGTGTGCTGGCATCAAAATCACTTACCACAAAATTACAACCATGGCCAAAGACAGATCCTCCTTGGTCAAGACTGCACATAGATTTCACAGGTCTAGCAAACAGATCACATTACCTTGTGGAGGTGGATTGCGTTACTAAGTTGACTGAAATTTGTAAATGCAAAAAAACAAAATTTACGGTTATAATGAATTTTCTGGCGTGCTGTTAACAACATATGGCATTCAGCATGCCCTAGTCTGGGGTAACAATACGCACTTCACTGCTTACGAATTTAAAGAATATTGTAAAATGTTCAAGATTGAACCTATTACTAACCTAGGTACCTCCACGAAATGTAAACAAAAAGTGCATAGCATGATGAAAAAGACGCCGAACTTGACGAAAACAAAATTTTATCGTCTAATGTTCATATTATTATTAAAGAGGAAAAATCAAAGTATTTTGCGGGTATTTTTTACATGTTTTAATCGTTCCTGGCACGTCCAAAATTTTCGTTAAACATCTTGTTTTTGTTTTTTTGTCAAAAAAAAGGAGAGATAATCCATCATTTTCAATAATTTTTTTTTCCATTTTATAAAAAAGATGAAAATCACAATTTGACATTCTTTTAAAAATCAATTATCATTTTTTTCAAAACTTATTTTAATAGAATCAGAAATTATAATGTTTATTTAAAATATTTTGAAGCAAGCTTAACTTAGCTTCTGCGCCGAAAAAATGTAATTTGAAAATAAAACAAAGCAGGTCATAACCTTCCGTGTTACTTGACAGGTGATGAAAGACATTTTCATGACGTTTAGATAACTGACGGGAGGATAATTCTTTTTAAGGATGGAAGGAAGTGAAATTATTTAGATTTGCGTGAACATATTTACCTCGTTACTTTTAAGGAAAACTTTTCGCGTTCTAAGTTTTTTTTTTTTTTTTTTTTTTACTTAGCTTTTATCTTTACGTTTACGATGCTTTATGGAAAATATATAAAGAAATTAAAAAATAAGACTCAAGAGTGAGATTAAATTTCATAAGAAAGGTATCTAATTAATTTATAGGTACGTTTCTTAGTAAATTTTATCAGAAGTGCACATAAAATACTATAATTTTATGTACATTTATTACATTTTACTGTGTTATTTGTATTTCCATTCATTTTATTATTAATTTTGATATTTCATTTATGGAAAAAATGTCATAACTGAGATTAATATAAAAATATGATCATATAAATTTCATAAGATGATACTGATACTTGTAGGTACCATTCTGAGTTGAAATTGAAAAATCAAATTAACTTCTCCATACGTGTTTCGCAAAAGTAAAGGCCTTAACAGCGGAGAACAATGCTGAACTCAAATAAAGCAACTTAATTATAGTCTTGTTGGCCTTCCGTACGTTATAATTACGGCCCGATTATAAACACAAAATTACATTTCTTAATTACTGCGGATCTTCTGACTGGTGAAAATGATAGAATTTTCAAAGCGCTAGAAAATGATCTATCTCATAAGGACACTTGGAAAAATTGATGTGGCTTTTAACTAATTTTACAATATTTTTTAAAAACTTAACGTAAGAATCTATTATAATTAAAGAAATAACAAATAATTGTATTAAAAATTCAATAATTTTTTTTTTTGCTTTCACAAAATATTGTCCATATTCATAAAAACAACTAAAAATAAATAAAAAGCATTTGAAATTAAATAATATCTTTATTTTATTGAGTTTTGTATGTTACAATTCAGAGCTGATTTTCAGGTACTGCGGATCCAATTAAAAAATAAATCATGATTTGCATTCTTCAAAGCCTTGTGCTTTTAACTACTGTAATCACTAAAAATGATGTGATAGAATTTCCAGATTTTTTCATAAAATTAGTTATGCGGGTGTTAATAAATATAAAAAAAAAACATATTTCTGCCATGACTTAAAAAAAAAAAATATTTATAATAATTTCGATCATCTGTGAATAGTTTCTGAAAGTTTCATTAACATCCAACAATTATTTTTTTTTTTGCAATATTTTTCAAATTAATGTGTGTAATACAAAAAAAAATGTGCTAAAAATTGTGTATGTTATTTTGCTAGTTCCGGTTGGTACAAAGAGAAACAAGGTTTTTTTAATCAAAATTTAGAATGTTCTAAAAAGAAGGAAAAAAATTTTAAAATAATTTTTAAAAATTTGGTCTTTCCTCTTCGTAATAACATAAGCATTTAGACGATAAAATTTTGTTTTCATAAAGTTTGGGGTCTTTTTCATCAGACTATGCTCTTTTTTTAGCGATTTCGTGGAGTTACCTAACGCATTAGCCAAGGTCAAACGGAAACGCTGAATGGTTTGTAGGTAATTTTAAGAGAGCTTTGAAAAGATCAAATAATGAAAAATTGAACGAAGAAGCACAATAAACATTATTGAGAGTATAACGGATAAGGCCGAATCCCAATACACCGACATGCATGTCACCGGCAGAATTTATGTTCGGTGTTCGACAAGTTGTTATTAAGTCGAAAGAGAATAAGAACGAAAAAAAAGACATTTTTTTTTCAAAATTCACGAAAAATTGTTTTTCAATGAACATAAAAATAGAAAAGAAATGTAGGAAAACGGCGTAATATGGTCACAGATTGGAAAAATGTTATATATGATAAAAGATAAAAATTGGAATGCAAAAGGCATTTGAATCAGTCAAAGAAAAAGTTTACTGAAGAAATACCAACAAGAAAGGATTAAAATATACAAGTATTGTATGATATTTTGATGTAACAAAACCCCATGAATTCGTTGAACATATAATAATGTTGATTACCAGAAAAATGGAAACGTACGGAAAAAAACTCGAGGTTGAGCCAACATTTCAGCAGATTAGGAAGTGGATGAATACTAAGAAATAGCATAAAATATTTACCAATGAAAACATTTCAAAGTTATGGAATAAATAAGAGCACGAAAGAACTAGGCAAGACGCCTTAAATAAAGAACTCAAAGTGAGTAAATAGACGACCGTCGGAGTCGGCAATTCATTGTCTTGCTCATGATTATCAAGCTCTCTGTCTTCGGGCAGAGGACGACACAGTCAGGGCTCTGAGAAAAATAGACAATGCAAATTGCCAGAATCCCGGTCGCAGGGGCTGGTACTTTTGACCTTTGGGTTGTAAGTTTCCCTACATTAACTCGACTTTGTGTCACATCTCGTCTCAGTGAAGAAACAGGATAAATACCAGTCCGTTGGAATCATTCCGAGAGAATTCTTATGTTGTCGTGACAGTAGACTAAGAAAGTTATATTATATCCACTGAGAGTGAGTTATAACAGTTAGGCTAGTTGCAGTTCTACCGGGAGGGATTCTAAAAGTGATCCAGGTATATTTTCTGTGGGTATCAATCTCGGCTACTGCACCTGTAAGTTTTACTTCAGCACTTAGAATTTAGCAAGATATCATAGGCTATTGCATAGAACGAGTAGCTGTATGGATTGATTTTCAGATATCAGCGCCTGCGCGTTGGGTCGTATCTTGTATGTTTGTGTATATTAAGTATTCTCACGCCAACTGAAGATAAAATTTCCCATTTCAATGGATAGCTGTTTAAACGAATATAAAATTACAAATATCTGTCAATAACTGACGCAAAAGTGTTAGATGTTACGACATATTGATAATCTGTAACTTCCCATCAACAAATAGAAATAAAAAGAAATTTAAAATAAGATCACATAACGAATATTGATGAATTAATTTATTTCTCGATTATTAACCAGTATGTTTATTTAATAAGATCACAGGCTCGATAAGGCTGAAAAATAACATACGGGCTTGCCAGGATATTAGAAAAAGATAACGAATGACGTTTAGTTACTACCAAAGCATGAATAACGGCGGTTATTCGCCGTGATAAAGATGTACTGGATTAGGTTTGTGATTATATTTATCAAGATACGTTCCAGAATTGTCGATAAGCTGGTTGCGATTGTCTGCTTTTCTTACGGGATCATCTGGATAGAAATCTGCTGAGTGCTGAGGCCAATAGAGCACATTGAACTATTGAATAGTTGTGATATAGAGCTCATTTTATTTCAACCATGTAAAATAGAAGGATTCCTTAACCTACCGAGAGAAAATATCAGTAGGATAGAGGTAAACGTTTTGCTAATTGAATTCTTTATCGCATATCTATTAGCTCTCTTCACGCCAATTTTTCGTAGGATATTTGAGAGGTTCAAGATACAAACTATTTTTTTTTTTACAGAATCACCAGTTGCTTGCAAAACTCTATATTGACAGGCTGGAATCGTAGCCTCAAGGAGTTTTCTTCATTCCCGAAATCAAGAGTTTTCCAAAAACCTTGAATCCTTAATTTATGCCAGATGTTTCCTTGCTTAAGTGAATCAAATTATGCGATACAACGAGTAATCTAATCAATTTCAGTCAACAACATGAAAATCCCATGAAATTCAGTTTCTGCTGTACAGCATGATGACTGTCGGGTTTAGCGACACCATTATTGAATTGAAATGTTATCTTAAACGAGTTTCTTAGTTGGATGGTTATCGTCACAGCCATGAATCGTCACGTTCTTGCATTACAAGTGAACGACCTGCGTTTAGACGTGACGGAGTTATTACCCGGGATTTACATATTCCAATCATAGCCTTGCTATTGTTATAAAAAAAATGGGCTGTTGCTAGTTGTATACTTTGATCCTAATTTTGGAAAGATGTCAATCCAATCGATATGTGAAATATAAATGACCCAGCTACACTGCTAGAGATATATGACACCTTTAACTACAATGTCACACGTCATATATTTGTATAAGAAAAATTGAACGAAAACCTCCAGAATACTGCCGCTTATTACTTGTGGGAGAGTCATTTAAAAATGAAATTTGTATTTCTTTTCAAAATTGTTAAGTATTAAAAAGTTAAAAATGTATAATATTATATAAAAAAAAAAATATTTAATAAAAATATATGGTATCTGTTTTTATTTCGTTTTTAAATTATATTAGGCTATGATCTCTATCTATAAAACGCAGGATGTGTGTGTGTGAGTGTGTAACGAATGCACGGCCAAAATTTTCGACGGATTTTCACCAGAATTTACATGCACATGCTCCAAGTTAGCGGGTAGGCCAAGACCATCTCTGCATTTCCCAACTCCCATCGATAGTGGAAATAATCGAATTTTTCATGCTTCTACAGCAGTTTTCATGTAGTTTGCGGCCATTTTCTACTGGCCAGAGTGAGAGCCTATAGCTGGCTGCCAGGAATAGACAGGAAGATTCTATTGACCAGCGTGAGAGCCAACAACTGACTGACACGAATGTTAACTTGCATGTAAAAAAAAAATCGATAGCTGCATTCGTCACAAGTGGGAAAAATTTAAATCTGCATGGCACTCTACTCTAATTGGCTCATTCGCTTGCTTAAACTCAACGTTGATTCTGATTCCGCAGAACTGGGTTACGTGGGAAGAAGTATTTTTGTTAACATTCTTTTTTCATTCGATTTTTCCAGTTACGAGTCATTTTTTAAAGCTGATCGTTTTGTGTTTGTTCTGTTTAGTTCTTTTTTCGTAACAGATTTAATGTTTAGTACAGAGCTTAGAAAAATTCGCAGTGTGAGATAGGCAAGAAGTAAGGCATGTAGCAACATCAGCACGGCAAAGGACACTCCTTTAAAGGCAAGGAAAGACAAAAATGTTTTAAGTCAAGTGATAGCGATTGCTGTACGAGTCGTACGATTTTTTAATCAAGCACAGGCAACGTCGGGCCATGCTGTTAGTATAATTTAAAAGTACAACTAAAACATTGCCAAACAGATCAGTATTTCCTAATGTAGCGCTGTTTACCTTTTTTCTGATTGTGAGTTTATTTGCAGATGCAACATTGTTCTGCTTACAAAAGGAAAAATTGATAGATATTGATGGTCCTGGGTGTCACCTTTTCAATTCTATAAAGTCTATTCACAACCAATCTGCATTTTACTGAGATTCCATAATCTAATATATTAAACATTTTATTTTAACTCTGTTTTAACAGGAAAGTCTTTTAATAAATAAACTCAATAATAGATTCAGTGAAGACAGAAAATTTGATTAGATTTCGATAATTAGTTGTATTTCTGTAGATTGTAACATAAAGTCGCATGAGATATTCAAGTAGTATTGATTTTTATCAAGATATTTTTAAAAACTCATACAAACTTTCAAACAATCTCTCGTTTCTTTTTCTAGAATTTTCCTTCCGTCCATTTTTTGTACTAATATAAAATATATCAAGTTAATGATAATTACATTGGGTTTTAAGGGGCTGAAATAGTTGTCCTCACGTTTTACAAATAATTATATTTAATATTATATGTGCATTCTGAAGTACAAAGCGCGTTTTTATCTGTATCCTGAAATTATAGCTGCTAGGACAATGGCCAACTCTCTGAAGAGTTATTGATAGGAAGGGAGGTACTAACCGAGACGTCACAGTCTTGTCTGGCATGACAATGACCCTTCGTTATGATGAAGAATATTTGGACGTGCAGGAAAACGAGCAGAACTGGTTCTATAGATGATGCTTGGGTGGATAGAGAACCTTTCATAATTTTCTCGTACATCGTTAAATACAGATTAAACTGAGTCTAAACCAAAACATTGCGTAGCCAGTGAGGACTGAACACGCCACAATAACAAGATAATATGTGAGACCCGTTTAACAAACACTGCTCGATGGCGACCTGAATACATCGTCGAGTTATACAACGCTCCACATATCGCAAGTTTCTTTGACCTTTTCAAAGCTTTTTCTAATATTTTGCTCTTAAAGTACTAAATTCCGTAAGTGGATCGCGCCAGGAACTTTTCTGAAATCACTCTTAGATAAACGTTTGTGACAGTCCGTGCATCTGTGATAATAAATATATTAAATCCAATGGATTTCAAACTGATAAAACCCCCTCATCTCGTTCTCACTTGTTCCACATTTGCATAAATATTTTCAATATTATTTACCTCGTTTGAATCAAGATGAAATGGCGAGAGCATCCAATGAGGATTATAATTGCTTTATTTCAATAATTTTGAAAAAAAAAGCAGTCTACTTGTAAATAAATGTATGCCTCATATATTAATATATGATTTTACTAAGCTTATTATTATATTAACTTGACAGAGGACCAGACGAATATGGCCCTGTAAGAGTTCAATTCTCTCTTGTAATGGTTTTCCCGAAGAGATTGTTAACCATTTACCAATGATAACTTTCATTAATACTATAGTTACTTATTAAACTTACCATGTGATGGCAAATCGCTTTGTGATATGCTTGCAAGAATCTCAATCCTTACAGTTTACCACCTACTAGAATAATTCTCTGTGACACTGATCCCATAATTGTCTGCCTTGTGATGTATGTAAGTACGTATTAAGATTTTTGTTCAAACGAAAGGATACAAGTATTGAGTATTCTGTGTTAGGATCTCAATCATAACCCAGTACTATTAAGTTTTGTCATAAATAATTTTCTTTCTTTTTTTTTGTTAATCATTTTTATTCTCCAAAAGCGTAAATTCGACTCCTAATTTATTCAAATAAAACTTTGTAATTATTTGCAATGATCTGTTACCATGTATCATGCCGTTAGTTCATACCATTTGAGCTACGTTCAAAAGATTTTCATTTATTAATATTTTCAACGAAATCTTGAATCTAATTTTCATTAGAATTGACTGCTGACCTGAGATGGAACAAATTCATTGAGTCAATTGCTTCGTCCACCGCGAGGAAAGTTGGCTCTCTGTGCCGCGCCAGGAAATTTTTCTCCCCGGAATCGATACTTCAAATATACAAATCAACCGTTCGCCCTTGCATGGAGTATTGCTGCCATATATGGTCTGGGGCATCTTCTGTTTACCTCGGAGTTCTTGACAAGATCCAGGGACGGGTATGTAATTTAATTGACCCTGATCTGGCATCTCGTCTACAGTCACTCTCTCACAGACACGCCGTCGCCTCTCTCTGTCTTTTCTACAAATACTTTCATGGTAATTGCTCCGATGAGCTGCTTTCACTGGTTCCCAGACTCCATGAATTCAAGCGCCTTACGAGGCTGGCATCCCGCTCCGACCCTTACGCTGTAGAAACTTCTTAAATGTAGCCGTCTCTTCTACTCCAATAGCTTCATACCTCGCACCTCTCGCCTGTGAAACACCCTTCCCAATTACTTTTTCCCGGAGAGCTATAATCTCCAACTATTCAAATGTAATGTCAATCGACATCTCCAGTTACCTTGATCTATCCACTATTCCTCTCCCCATCCTTTCTTCTATCAGTCCTATCTGCTCTTGCTCCAAATCTTCTGTAACCCCCTGCATCCTAGTGGCTTCACGCCTTGCTCGGGGCGTAATGCTATATATATATATATATATATATATATATATATTCACCAATAAAACGTTTTACAGTGATCGGAAACGTAATAATCAGTTATGAAAGCTCCGATATATATGATGAATGAGGAAGAACAGAACATCAACTTTACGAATATTTTTCCCTGTAGTATTCCTGCCGTATGGATCCTTGCGTTTTGATGGATAATAATATATTGTCTTTAATTCAATATGTACATACAAAACTAATTTATGCTAGGGAACTTCAATGTATTTTCATCTGTCACGTATGATTAGAAGTAAGAATGATACCTTCGTCATTACACTTGGTTTCTAAAAAGCGTAAATTCCGTATGTCTCAAATAAATCTCTACTTGCTCCTGGTGAGATGCCATAATATATCGATATTTCTGTAAGTTTTTGCTTTGGCACAAATTACAGATGTTGAGCACGATGTGATAATCTAAATAATTACACAGCACTAATTATCTATTTTCTGTCCAGGGTATGACGATAAACTACATCCACGTCCTGGGGAAGAAGATAAACTACATCCTCATTCATCATATATATCGGAGCTTTTGATCAAGAGGTTTTGAGGAGCATGGCACCACCTCTTAGTTGCTGGTGTCCCCAAGTCCACCATGACCCGGGGTGGTAGCACCTGTTAGGGTCCCAGCGATGGTCAAATAGCTAACCTACATCTCAGGTCGAAACACTACGAAAGTCTAAAAATAGGTTCTATACCGGAAATAATTTGTAAAAAAATTATTACCAGAAATACACTCTTTCCAGCAATACATTTTTTTTAAAATATTACCAGCAATACAATAACAATTTTGTCAGCATTAAATAACCCATTAACAAACCAAACCGATTATCTATTGTCAGGGGTTAAAACATTCAATCGAGTTAAAAGGTCATTATGGTTGATTTTTCAAGAGGGGGAGTTCATGATTATAACGTAGTGTGGAAACGATTCCTTTGCACTTACCACGGACGGATGTAAATCTTGTAAGCGAAATTTGGGAGAGGAAAAAGCTCACAATTCGTTGACGGTTGCACTAGCTAAATTTCAGTTATCGTAACCGAATATTTAAGCTTAATGGCCTTGTTAAAGTTTCGATAAACATCCACTTACCCCAGATAAAACGTGTGGTATCTTAAAGAAATATCTATTAAAACCAGCTTAGTATAGTTGCAACTTATATCACAAAATAGCTATATGGGTTTGAGAAAAAACAAATATATTTGACTAAGCATCTGCCTCAGGCAACAGTTAACCACACGAGTAAACACTATACTCTCTGAAGACTGACGGATGTCTACTGCATTTGTATAATCTTTGATAAAATCGACATGAAAGAAGGAAGTCAAAGCCACTCTAACAGATATGTATACTCGTACAGGAGCAGCCAGAATTTAATTTAGTACTATTTACATTACTAATGACCCGCTTGATTCGATCACTTGTCATGACTTCACGGCGACGTGGCCTAATGTATGCATAGATGTATCCATTCGTTTAAGAGTTGTGTGTGTAGATACCTTCAGAAAGAATGTTAGGTGAATAAAAGCTAAAAGAAGACCGAACGTTTCTTAACGTTTATTAGACTTTAACTGGCTATGATTACAGAATGCAGCTGCAAATTCATCGGCCCTTCATGACATTAAAGGATTAATGATATCTTTCAACGGTTTGTCACGCTTCTCTCGCTTCCTTTCGTGTGGATCAACGTACTTGAGAATCAGTAGCGAAATGATGCAAAGTAGACAACGTAACTGCATAATCTGACGGCATTGTTGACAGATTTCCGAGTTTGCCCTGCGGCTTCGAAGCTGAACTTGGCTAAAAGCTCCTGTGTCTCCACCATCGATAATGCACCTCGAAAATTAGTCAAAAGTCACTTATTTTTTATGATCACTTTTACAATAGTATTGGCCACAAATATATTTGGGCATATGCATGATTTTGTAATTAATTCTTATTTGGATATTTATAATTATGTAATCTGTCATTTTTTTTACAAACATAAAACGATGTTTTTAATAAGACTTATTTAACTGTCTATGTTTTACAATCATTCGATAAGTTAAAATGCTCCCTTTATTTATTCCTCATGATATAAAAATTGATGCAATATTTAAAACAAAATTAAGAATATGTAACTATATATATAAACATAGATTGTAACCAGATGTATACTTGAAAGTGCTCAGCTATTTAGCAATATAAATATTGTCATTTGTCTATATTTCTGAGATGAGATATTGCAACTATTTACACCGTTCTGACTGTTGTCATATTCCCAACGTTTCAATCGTTGTACGCCCCGACCTTATTCAGGTGAGTGTAATTTCTAGATGAACTTTTTATTAGGCCACCGGGGTATTTCCACGTGACATGCTACTTTCGGATATCTTATTTTTAGTTTTTTACATTAGTAATTCAACTCTGTAGTTGTCAGGTATTAAACTCAAAACTCTATGGGCCAAGTCATTGGATTACTTAAACCAAAGCTAGTATCAACTAGACTATATAAAACCGCTGTAATATTTAAAACAATGTATGCAATATTTGTAAACATAGATTCTAACCGAAAGGAAACTCGAACGTTCTTAGATATTTAGCAATATAAATTTTACTTTTGATTAGTCCTGTTCTCCCTGGTGAGGATACTTGTCCTTGGAATGTTGCCCTAAGCTGATATGCATTTTGCCATGAGCTGATTTTCATTTTCTTCGTCATATCATGCAATATTTGATACAATAACAATTACTGACGTTATACTTTAAAGAGTTGCCAAAGGCAACGCATTAAAACTGCATGCAAGCTAAAATGGCCTGATTTATAATATAATGGAAAGGCGTTAATAGGATCTGATGCTTAAATCTAGCCTCTTGCTACAAGGTTGATGCCCAAGAGTTGTGATATTTAGCCGAATGCTTAACTGTAGAAAATTTTACTTTGCTATGGCAAAGTCATTTACGTGTTCGTAAAATCTAAAATAACCACGAGCAAAAGAATTTTTGTTTAGTTATATTCTTCTCATCACTGATATAAATATCACCAGCGTCAACCGAATGATCCTCTATAATATATATGTGTGTGTGTGTGTGTAAAAATTCTCGGAATTAACCTGTAGAAAAAGACAATAGGAAAAGTGTGTAGTTTAGCCGACGCGATTCGTCCAATGTCGACGTTTTCGAGGCAAAAACGAAATTGATTTTTTTAAAACAAAGTATCTTTCAAAAAAAATCTCGTTCGTAACTAGAAGACTTTAGAAACGCTATTGTATATTAGTTAGGGCAACTGAAAAATTACGTCTATTACTTTTGCCTGAAGAAAATATTTTCACATGTAGAAGTTCAACAAAAAAAATACCAACAATAATTCCACATATGAAAATATACTCTACACAGTTTTCCGATTATATTTTCATTTTACACACACACACACACACACACACACACACACACACATATATATATATATATATATATATATATATATATATATATATATATATAGTGGGGGAAACAAATATTCGTACAAACACAAAATTGTAATTTATTGTATTTCTGTTTTGACCAAGTAAATGGCAAAAGAAATAACAAATCAAGTGTTGCAGATATATCATATATTAAACAGTAAGTACAAGCAAAGAGTATTATATGACTATTGACAGTCAGTCGGTTTACCCAGTGTTCAATCTATTTCAATGTCCCCACAAGGCCTTCTCTCCTACTAATCTTATAGTAAGCGGAAAAGTTCAACATAGACTCTTTTGAGGAAGGACACCACAACAATTTCCAAATAAGGAATAAACATATTCTTGATATAATTAACTGTACACAGATGCATAATAACTAAATATACACAGAAAATTTGATTTAATAGAAATAAATGCTATTTTTCCATTTTAATAGGTGAAAAACTATTCGTACAATACAAAAAATATATATATAATAGAAAATAATAGTTATATTCTAACCCTCACTCAGGAGAGAATATATAAAAAGTTTTATATATTATTAACGATTTTTTTCTCACGAAAGACAATAGATATGCGAGATAAATTGATGTCAGTTTTCATAGCTGTTATGCATTTGCAGGCCACTTGCCTATTCCACTGATATTATAGCCTTATATTTGTCGAAACTGTCGAAAATCTAGTTATTCAGATGATATATTTATTCCTAATCTCTTCTCGAAAGCATACTGAACCTGACAGGTGAATAAAAGAGAGCAATATAAATTGATGGATCAAATAAACAGAGCCGTCGGGGATTCCTGGAAGATAATCGATCTGCTAGATATCCTAGAAAGGTCAAATCGTATAATCAAGAGAACAGAATCGAGAAAACTGATCGGAAAACATCCACTGCGGTAACAATAGCGTATCTTGGGAATTCCGAATTGTAAATTAAAAAAAATCACATTTTGTGGGGGTGATTGTCTTTGTATCAACACTGATGAAGCAGTCAGTAATTCCATATTCATCGGGAGAATGAATGGTTTTCAATAAAGTTTGATTTTATAAGATGCAAACAAAAACGTAACAGGAAATTGTGTTGATTATGCATTCCGGCTTAAAATTTCAAGCTACAGTAACAGTAGCTTTTTAGTCAATCAATGCCAAATGTTTCTAGTATGGAAACGGTTATTACCGTTTCACATCACTGATGCATACCTAACTTCATTCACTGAACGTTAACTTTGTAGTTTATATTGCAACATGCATCTGACTGCATAGCATTCTGAATGATAATGTCATTTAAGTGGTGGCGGGATAATGAAGTATACAAGAAACTTTGTCATGAAAACACTCCAACGAGTGCACAGGATCGCCTCGTTAGTGATTGTATGACTTGGGTTCATGACAAGTTTCGGGTCTTGCAACATCATAACTGTTCGCCCAAGAAGCCCTACCGAAACCGGACTATTCCGGCAGGCGATCCTGAAGCAAAAAAAAAATAAAATAAAAATACGCCAAGCACGCAACAAATGGACTCATTAAATAACTGCTACTTGAAATTACAAGGGACCAATCATTAACAATTTACGTCACTTCCTCCTCAGTCAAGACTATACAAAAAGAAAAAAGAATAGACAGCATGCTCGTCTTTTTCACATCTTAGGTCCACCACGCGGAAAGACCCACATTCTCAACGAACAGTTTGATATAACAGATAAGTAATGGCAAGAAATGTTTCCTTTCATATAAAGCGTTACAACAATAATAAGTAATACGGATACAATATACACAAGGGGAAACAAAAGGTAGCATGTAACTTTTCATCATGTATTCCTGCCTAAAATAGGGGGGCGTTTCATGGCGACTTTTTTTTCATTATTTCAAGTTCGTCAACTGTCTTTTCTTCATTTTCCAAGGAAAATCGATTATATTGTTTTGAAGGTTGAATTTCGATCAAAAATCTTTACTTAATTCCTAAATGTTTCACCCAAATTATTTTTATTTTATTTCTATCAATCAATGTTCTGCTTTTAAATTTAAAACTGAGTAGCGTTTTGAAGGATTTTATTGATTTTCTCCCCGCCACCAATAGTTAATCTTCTATAAGTGGATGTGGATAGATGGATGACCATACGTATCACAGGATGCCAGTCTACTAGGGTGTTTATTGATTCCCTGTTGCAGACGCCTGCACAGACACATTTGTATTTGTTCAACACCCTCAGAGCCCACCCGTGTTTTGTATTTCAACTATGCTGAGCGGGTATTAGTTACAGTTTCTGGGAGAGAGCACGTTATTTAGAGTGATCAATAGTTTGAACAATGCCAGCACGCTCAAACTCTCGGCCATGATCACTTGCAACTTCGTGCTAGCACAATATCCGGCGTTTCCGCCAACCCAATTTCACTCATAATATTTGAGTCACCACGTAGTATGCTTTTCTTTACGCTGAAATCGTTTCCAGACTGATATACATCAAGAGGTCACCTTTCTGACAAATCGACCATGTTGAAATTTGAAGCTAGGTTTCACGGTCAAAAGGCCACATTCCCTAAATAAGTGGATGTATCTGAATTGAAATTCCGCGTTGGTGTGTTATGTTCATTTTTGCAGCAATGCTCTGAGGAAATTACCACCCCTCCTCTAATCGTAGGTAAATACCAGGATAGACAAGGCTTTCTAACCCTGTGTGACATTCAGATAATTTGGGAAATCAAACAATCAAAAAGCAACGGAAATTCATTTTCTCAATAATTCAGGATAATTCTCATAAAGTAAATAAAAGCAATCTGTGACAAACTATGAACACTTATTTCTGAAGGGACATGACATTAAAAATAAAAATCTTCTAGAATTGACGACATTAGGAAGTTTAGTATCATTGAATTATTTCGGAAACATTGCAAATGCTAAAATTTTTATTGGCTAAATATTTCCTACTTTTGATTTTAATATTCAAACAACCCAGAGTAAAGATAGAACATTTCTACGCATCTACTAATAAGGACCCATCGATACTAGTTTTCGAATCATTCGGCAAGATTCCAAGTATCCTGAATTCATTATAGCAATTCAAAATGTTGTTTCGATAAATCCTTAACATGTTGAATAATTCGATGTCTGGGTTAATGCTAAGAAATTTAGTATAGGAAATGAGCAATTTGAACAGAGGATAGTTTCCGCTAGGAGTATTTTATTTGTATTGTAACATACTGCATACCCAAAATATTGACCGGAAAAATTAGGACATGTTCTTAAATGTCCTCCTCAGATATAAACGTTTATAGTATTTCCATTCAATCAAAATATCTCAATTATCATTTGTATAATACGGGATTTTTCCAGATCAAAGTTTAAAATAACTTGAGGTTAATACTATACAGAATAAAGCTATGTGTACTTCATCAAACTCTATAGACTAACGGTACAAAATCACAAATGAAGAATGATACAAAATAACTAAAAACCACACGACACGACCACTTCCAAAGGAAGTCACAACAAAATTCTTAGTACATATAACTAGAAGAGAAATGTATTATATAAATTAGCTGCCAATTTGCCATAGTTCACAAAAGAAACATCGTGGAAGGACAGTCCCGTTAATATTAGAAAAACAAAAAGAAAATCTCGTGGAAAATTCAACTGAGTGATGGTAACCTTTTGGTCAATCAATGCCGAATATAATTTATATAGAAACGTGTATTACTGTTTCGCATCACTGATGCATACCTAACTTCATTCACTGAACGTTATCATTGTAGTTAATATTGCAACATGCATCTGACATGTTCCATAGTTTTCTACATGACAATGATATTCAAGTGGTGGGGAGATAATGAAGAATAGAAGAAATAATAAGAAGAGACAATCCGGATATAAGA
>CAHIKZ030002123.1:0-62500 GCA_903632075.3 Acanthosepion pharaonis | reverse complement strand
GGAGGATTTGTGGAGCGTGGAATCACCTCTTAATTGCTGATGTTACCATCCTGACTCGCGGGGGTAGCATATGTTAGAGTTCACACTATGGGCAAAAAATTACCTCTCGAAATGTGGTCAAAAGACTATGAAATTGTAAAAATATGTCTTAATACCAGCAATAAAATTTTGAGGAAAAAGTATTACCAACAATATATTTTTGAAGAAAAAAATATGACAAGCATTGCACTTTTGAAGAAAAAGTATTAGCAGCAATTCGGTTTTTAGAAAAAGAATTACCAGAAATAAAAATAATGTCGGCATTAAATAACCAATTTAGGCTGATATGCATTAAAACAAAACAAACTAAACCAGTATTAATGACTGTTTACTTTTTCTCGTTTCGTTTCAGGTTGTGTGGAAAATCAACAACTTGATTGTATTCACCATTTTCTATATTACATGTGCGATAAATCTTCACTTTTACATATGTTGTATGTGTTCAAACTGAAATGGATTCTGTTATTTGGCAAATTGTTTGCTTTGCGATTCTATATCGGTAGACTAGGAGATTTGATGAAGAATGATCTTCTCCAAGATACGCGGGGTTTACTTACTTAAATATATTTTAATCCTCGATATGAGAAAACGGTTCTGTGTAATTGATAATTTAGAAAATTCTTAACGATTTTAAACCACATGCATGATATACATATTAGAGTCTCGATTTGACGTCTGCTTAAGAACATGACTGTGTGAAATTCGGAACTGGTGAAACTATTGAATGAATTACGTCTGAACATTTGCTATAGAAATATCGGATAGAATAGAGGTTAGAAACTTGTTCTCTGATAAATGGGGTTGCAGGGTTGAAATTAATTGATCCCCCACAAGGATACGTAATCGCTTTTGATCTTGGGTAATACAATTATTAAATAATATAAACACCCTTAACAATAATAATTCTAATATAAAATAAAGCTAGTATGTAGTTCTACAGAAACATGCTGAGGATGCCGTGGAACGAACATGTGAGGAACAACGAGTATTTGGAGAGAATGAAAGCAAAAGTAAACTCATAATTAACATCAGGCAGAAGCAGATAAATTTTCTGGTGCAAGTAATGAGGAAGTGGGTCTTCGTAACACGGGACATTTTGAAGGAAAGAACGAGTGCGTAACTTATTATATGGTCTTGAGAAAACGGATGGCAGAACAGGGGATCGGAGATATAACAATAAGACAAAATTTATTAAGAGCTACAAGGGACAGAGAAATGTGAAGGCTCATAAAGGCTTTCTTCCTGAATGGACACGGCATATAAAAGAACAAGGCTTCAAATCGAATAGTTCCTTGTTAACTGTCATACAAAATAAATAAATGCTATTAATAATAATAATAACATATATATTATTTAAAAGTGTAGTTGGTCACTCCACGAGTAAAATCAAAAGGAAGAATCTACTACTATTACCACTACTACTAGTAATAATAATGCAAGCAAATAACAAATGATAGTATCTATTGAAATACAATAATAATACCATTGCAGACAATGGTTTAAAGAAAATACGATAACATCCACGCGAAGCTGTAAAGGATGAACAAATAATTGAAAACTGAAAATATAAATGCAAAAATAAAATATACCGGGATTTTAAAAATAGATTAGTATCGCTGATTGAAATACCTGACCATTGCTACACAGAAGACAAAAATAGAAATATGATATTTGACCACGAAAAAGAAATTAATATTATTGACACCATTGAGATGAATGCTTAATTATTAAATGATATACGTTGATTCAAACTGAATAGAAAAAGAACAAGAGATTTGAAAATATACAGAAATTATATGAAGTCAAAGTTGAATCTGTCCTATTTTATCTTGGATATTGAAATCAAGACTGACCATTCCATACGAATGAAGTGTCACTGTCGACTCTGGAGTTTGAACACAGATCACCAGAGTACAAACACGGGCGTTCCCATTTTGAATAAGTATATCAAAGGATTGTAATAAAATGTATATATGGGAATTGGTGTGTAAGGATTAACTATATCTTCACTACCTATATTAATATACGAATCGCTATTCTCTATATTATTTCTCTATACTGATAATTATACGGATTACTATTCGGAAAACTATTTGGTGGTTATTCAAAGGCGTCTGAAAACCAGTATTATTCAAAGGCGTTACTATAAGTTGTATCTGCGATTATAAAGTCTACACTACAACAAGCATTATGAAAGTGGCAATGAGTGTTCGTTGACATCACAGAACCATATCAGCAGGGACAGGCTCATTATGAAGTGAAAAAAAAGAACTATTAAACATGTGAAGTTGTTTAGGATGAAAACAAAATGATGACGGAGAGTGGTAAACAACGAAAAAGAGAATTCTTGGAAAATAATGTGATGCACATAATTAACTGACACATGTTGAAGCGTCCAGAAGGCTCGTGACGTGTAATTCGACAACTGATAAACTTGAGAATTATTCGATGTTTTCAGACAGCTGCTGGCATTGGTGTGATGGATAATGCTGACGATATATGTGACTTAACCCCTAGTGGCAACAAACAGACACCTGTGATACGATAATTCTAAGAAAACATCAACAAAATCTATAAGATATGTATAAGAAGAAAGACAAAGGATTTTGTAATTACCCCACTTGGTCATAAGTTATCCTCAGAGGCATATAATTATTAAGAAGGGCATCAAAATGAATTACGAGAAAATTAGTAAACCATAAGATGTGAATGCATAAAAAGATATAAAAAAAACTGTAAAGTACATATTTATGTGAGCAAAGAAATAAGCCAAAACTTATCCCTGAAAATGGGAACAATTAGAATAATGTGACCACGGCAACATTTGAAATGAATAATGAAAAGAATGTAAAATGAAGGTTAGAGAAAGTTAGAACATTCCGTAACTAAAAGTGAAATAAATCAAGCATGTTTGATCATGTACGGAGCAGTCAATATCTCCTGTAGGATGAAGTAAAAATACTAGAGAAAAGCCTGGAGTCGAAGCATCTATAGTATAAATAAATACAATATTTTAGTCGTTGATGACTAAAAAGAGAGAAATGAAAGCAATGCTGAATAACAACAGCATCTTTTAAAACGATGAAGCCTCAGTGAACGCAATCAAGTGTGCTAAGTAGCAGCAATGCCAAATTGAAACAAACCATTAACTCTTCAATTTCTAGGCTAAAGATTGTCTCAAGTGATAATAACGTTAGGTTAAAGCGTTGGTTCGTTAATTTGGTGGCATAATTCTTATGAGTAAGCCATAGAATCAGTAGAAACCGGTGTATTTAGTATTAATTAAAAACAAAATATTTTTTCTTGCAGATTTATAAGTCTACCAATCGACTGTTTTTTGAATATTCGTGCTGCATCTGGCTTGGTACTTCTGCTATATATCCAGAGTTTTTTGACAAAATATAAATACTAATCTGCAACATTATCAGTCTTGACCTGGAATCTCATCTTCAGTCATTTTTTACCGCTTTAAAGTTGCTTCCTTTTGGCTTCCTATAAATATCTTCATGTTAATTTGTCTGATGACTTTTTATCATCGACAACTCGACTTCATGATTTCAAGTGTCAGCTATATTTCCTCATATTAATTTTGTAATTACTAGATTTAACCGCATGTTTGAAACTGTTCCTTCAGCCGCTTTTCTTACTTGTGGATATATTTTCTGGATTCCTGATTTAATGTCAATTATGATGTTCATCAAATTAAATGCAGCTTCAGTCGTCATCTTCTATCACTTTGAATTTTGTTCTTTAATTATCGTCTCTGCTTTTTTTTCTCCCATTAACCTCTGAATCAAGTTATAGTATTCTGCTCTTACTTGTAAAGGTTTGCTGATAATAAAAGAAAAATGCCTCTTTTCTTTAAAATAACACAAAAGTGTCGAAATCTCTTAAAGCAGGGTCATTGGAATAATAACAATCAAGTTCCGTAAATTATTTTAAAAACCCAGTTCTGCATTCTAAAAGGGATAATTTTATAACCCACTCTTAGCGGTTATAATAGTATGTCATGCTGAAGCTACTAGAGGTGACATCATTAGAATTTTTGCCGGTCGCCTCACTGAGGAGTAGATGCGACAAGAGTTCAATTTTACAGTGGGGAACCCGAGCGTTTCTACACGGTCTATTTGTCAAAATTTACTCAGCAACCCCGCAAAACCGGGCTCGGGTACAAAACTTGTCTGTATTTTTCAACCGAGCAACTGAGTCATCCTCCGCCCGAAAACAGATACTTGTCACCCTCTGTCCGAAGACAGAGGTCTGGTCTTGTCTTGTTGCGAGCCTGGAACAGACTGCGACGGGTTGGTATTTACTAACCTACCCACAAAAAAGGATGTGGGGCAAACCCGAGTCCGTAGGCTCGGTAATAATTCCCCGTAGACCCCGCTTACACAGGGTCAGGTTTGTCTATTTCCCCAAACGAAACTCCGCTCGTAGGCATAGCCTCGTCTGGAAACACACTGAGCTAATAATGTCCGACGTTAGTATTTTCTTGATTTCTTCAAGCGCCATCTGACACTTTACGTCTTTTTAAAGCAAATTCTTCAGTGGATCTCTCAAATTCTGCATAATATAGATTTTATAATTGTTTGCTAGTCCCAGAAATGTTTGTAAATTGTTAATGTTTGTTGGAGGAAGCAAAGTCTTAATATCACATGCCTTCTACGGATGTAGTTGACGACCATTTTTGTCAATGATTTGTCCTAGTTAATTGATTTTAGGCAAAAATAATTCGCTCTTCTCCTCAATGTGTTTGAGCCAGTATTCTCTGTTTTTTTTTTCAAAACCTCTTTTCACATGCCCATTACCTTGTTCTTTAAATACACTTTTAATTAATATATCATCCAGATAAGAAACTGCGTAATTACAATCTGCAAGCATAAGATCCATAGCTTGTTGAAATATAGATGGAGTTATTTTTATCCCAAAATGAAATACGTTGAACATATAAAATACCTTGGGCATATTTATAGTTATTGAATCTAAACATTTTTCATTAACCTGTATTTGCGAATATGATTAAAAAAGATCCGGCTTCGAAAATTTTTCCACCGTTTAAATTCGCAAACAATTTCCTCTGGACATGGTAATGGACAGTTATGTGATTCTAAATATTTGCTTAACCCTGTCGAAAATACATTGCGGGTGCTGTTCATACTTAATGATCAATCTTTTAAATTACACCTATTTTGGAGGGTCAATCTTTTTCAATTACACCCATTTTACAATTTTGAATGGTTAATCTTTTTTTCAATTACACCTATTTTAAATGGTAAATCTTTTTCAATTACACCTGTTTTACAATTTTGAATCGTCAATAATTTCAATTACACCTATTTTACAAGTCTGTTTAGTCCTTCTTGAACCTATACTGCGAAGGAAACACACGATACTTTTTCACTTGAGATTCCGTTTTGACTTTTGAGCACCAACCCAATTCATCCGACTATGCCAGCAAAATATTTGTTCATTTCTTCCTATAAAATTTTCACACTGATTTTTTTTTTTTGGTAGCTTTTCCACTAACATTTTTTCAATAAATATTTATAGGTAAATTTCACAGCGCATATAATTCTATCGAGTTAGACAGAATAATTTTTAGTTTTTTTTTGTTTTTTTTTAACTGAGAATTTACATACTTGTTACAAAATGAAACTTTACAACTCATTTCACTAATAAAAACTAATTTCTTACACGACACGTACAATTTTAAAAGTTCATATTAAAATAAATTTTCCCTTTGCCTTTAATGTGGCTTCGTTGGCTATTATGTTTAATTCCATTTTTACATCCACATTATTAATTTTCACATGCACAATTTTTTTTTCTGTAATAATTTTTCAGTCACAACCATGTATACGAAATTTTTCTTTGAGAATTTTTTTTATATTCAGTGCTAATAGGAATATATACTTGAAAAACAAGGTGGACAAAATAAGTAAATGTTTGTGAACAACTAGTACAATACGAATAAAGGTAACAGTTAAGCAGAATGCCGTCGCAAGTCAATTCAGTAGTAAGGGCTACTATTATAAGGTCGGTAGTCCTCGCGCAAGTCTGAGTCGTACTCGACAGATCTCAACTAGTCAATATTTCTTCGGCAGAGACTCATCCGGGTTCCTCTCTGCCCGAAGGCAAAGAGTTCGACAGCACAACTGCAGCAAATCCCAACTGGTCAATATTTACTAGCACCACACCCCACGAGAGTAAATGTGGCACAAGGCCGAGTTTAACATGTGTCTTCCGCGACCGTAGGCTCAGCCAAAAAATCCCCGTAGAACCCACATAAACGGGATCGGTTTAGTCAACCTCCTAGAATGAGATTCTGCCCTTCGGTAGAGCCTCGTGCCAGTTCCTATCTGCTCTCGGCAGAGATTTCGACTAGCCAGCCGAAAAAGATTTTGGCTAGACAATATCTACTAACACCCCCAAGGGTAGATGTGGCACAAGGCAGAGTTTTATGTGGGTCTTCCGAGCCCATAGGCTCGGCCAAATATATTCCTTTTCGAACCCGTATAAACGGGTTCAGAGCCTCGTCCAGGTTCCTCTCTCCCCGAACGCAGAGAGTTCGACTGTAGAGCTGAAAAAGATTTCGGCTAGTTAATGTCTACGAGCGCACCACAAATGGGTAGATGTAGCACAAGGCCGAGTTTTACGTGAGTTTTCCGAGCCCGTAGGCTCGGCCAAAAATATTCCCTTTCGAACCCGTATAAACTGGTTCAGGGTCAGTCTGCCTCACCGAACGAGACTCTACCCTTCGGCAGAGCTTCGTCCGGGTTCCTCTCTGCTCAGAGGCAGAGAGTTCGACTGTATAGACGAAAAAGATTTCGGCTAGTTTTATTTAAGGTGAAAAATTACACAATTATGGCACAAGGCCGAAATAGGGAGTTGTTGAGGTAGGTCATCACTAACTATCTTATATCTGGCTAATCTGATTCACGACCCATTCACACATTACACTTTGCCCATTCACCACAAAATCTCGCCCGTCACAAATCAATCCTCCATACACTATAATACCGCATCCTTTCAAGGAAAACCTACAAAACGCGCCCCATGCCATAAAAATCTAATCCGTATAAAATATATACTTAAAAATTTATGAATGGATAGAATGAGAGGGGAGGGTATGAACCCCAAAACAAACTAAATATAAAGTCAAAGTAAACTAAACATAACTGATGTTAGTAGAGCCCGTCCAAACCTCAAAAAGGAGAAACCGCTTTTATCTGCCCATTGGAAAAAAAATCTCTCCAAGGAAGTGGCAGAGGAGAAAAAATATACGGACATGGGAAATAAAAGCTGACCCAGTCGAGATCAAAAGGAGCCAAGACAAACCGGGGAGGTTGGGAATCTCGACTTGGATCATAACCAAAGAGGTTGCCGAGAACAGTCCAGGAAAAACATTTACTCCCATTAACTAGGTACATAAAGCTTGTCTAACCTAACCAAGGGGATGGCTCCACAGGAAACTACCCCTGTGTGACGTAGGTTGACCTAAAAGAGAAAATCAAGGCTATCCCCATTCAAACGAGCAAACCTTGCCTCAGTGACCCACCTTTCGCTGAAGACTGTTGAATGCAAGCGTTTTCTATCAGTTCTAATCTTCATCTTGAGCTGATGCTCAAAGAATTGGATCACATCCTGATGAGAAAGACAGTTGGCTCGTAAGACTACTTCCTGTCGCGTCGACTAAATCACCATTCGGGCCGTGGCTAGCAGCGTCAGAAGCACCACTCGTTTCACCTCGGAATACGGGGGCGACACATTGTTACACGCGTATGCACGATCAATGAACACGACCTTTTTGGGAGCGAGATGAGCCTTCAAAGCGGCGACATGGTTCCATAAGGGGCGGACCCGGGGACAGTGGTAGAAGGCGTGCGAAGCCGTTTCTTCCAGACCAAGGACACACTGTTCACAGTCAGGCAATTCCGCCAAGCCCTATATGAAGTCATTGAGAGGCAGCCGATTTCGAGCCACGACCAGAAAGAGCGAAACTCCTCTAAGTCGAGCTGCTCACGTAGAGAATCCTTCGTTATCCATTCCACTAGAAGACGATAGAAGACATAGGTTGCGAAAGGTTACTGGATCAAGAAAAAGCCAAGAAGGCAGACCGACACTCGCGAAGGAAATCCGATTTTTCCCAGGGTTTACGATGGCGCTCAAGCCGCGAGATGGGGGAGGGCTGAGAGTAAGGAAAAGAAACGCGTCCCTAACAACCCTCGCCACAGTTTAATCTGCTGTCAATGCGCGACGTAGGAAAGCCAACTTCGAGGTGAGTTTGTAGCATTCCCAGCCCACCGCCATGACACGGACGTTGTGCACAGACTAGTCTCTCGACCTGATGTCCGCGCCCCCTCCACAAAATGGAGGATAGCGAGCGCTTGAGGGGCTTCCTGTCGTCTTTACAGAGAGGAAGTATGGACAATCGATAAATTACAATCGGGAAAACGTAAGTAGCACACACCTCCGCCCTGCCCTTCACGGACAACCTGACTGGCCCGGTCGACCTTTGCTCGTACTTCAGACCAATTTTTCTCCAGCGTGAGGTCGGGTCGAAACCACATTCCAAGAATGCGGACAGGATCGTCCGTCCAACTGAAGAGCCCCGGAAGATTGACCTTCTTAAATGCACCTAACGGCAAGCCGGGCGCCTTGTCGCGGTTAATCTTGACCACTGTCAACTTTTCGTACCGATCAAGCGCCTTCAGTATCGCCTCAATGTCGCTGCTGGACGACACGAAAGATATGCCATCGGCGTACGCAGAAACCCTGGATCGAGCCCCTCCAGTAACGGCGATTCCACGTAGGGCCGGACTGCACGACCTGTCCCTCAGTCAGTGAAGGAGGGGCTCCAATGCCAAACCAGTAAAGACAGTTTGAACTTCCAGTAACCAGCCAATCTAGGCCTACCATCTAACGCCATCTGGGTACAAATTCATTGATCAGATCAACCAAGCTACGATCGCCCCTTCTCCCTCTAGCACCCCGCCCCGATCAGCAGGTTCAGAATGTCATACCAGTCCCCCATTAAAACTTGGCGCGTTGAATCCAGCAGGAACGGCTCTAACTGCCAAAAAAAAAACGAGACCCGCTCCTCCTGCTCGTTGGACGCATAAACCGCCACGACTCGAAACGAACAGCTTTTTGCGGCAATATCGCCCACGATCAACCGACACTCGGCATCGGATGCACAAAGTCTACCTTCGCATCAAGAGTACGCGTCCCCAGCACAGAGACCCCTCTGGCTTGTCGGTTCTCATATGCTGAATAGACGACAAAGTCGCCAGGCAGTACACAAGCATCGACGTTGCAAACAAAGTGGGTCTCTTGAATCGCGACGACATCCACGCCTAACGACAAGAGATCACGGAGCAGGCAAGCAGCCTTTCATCGATCCGTCAAGACATTCGCATTCAAACGGGCTACCTTGAAAGACATCGATTAGGTCTCAAAAAAAAGAAAAAATTAGAAAATAAAATAGAACTACTTACATACGGGCCGGAAACCTGCGTTAGTCAGGACCCTGACGAATTGTCCTAGGCTCCCCACACCTAGCTTTGACGTCATTCGTCCTTCCAGGACAATTCCGCCGACGTCCGTGGGATATGTTAATTACACACACCTATATAGGGAGGGATGGAGCATTAGATAGACCCTCCCCGAACAATATTTCTTAATTTTTTCAAGTAGTCATCATCTTTTGTCAGCATTTTAATTTTTGGGAATGCTTCTTCCGCTTCCACCAGATAAGCCCAAACTTTTAAGTAACCACCTGTGTCCCTTTCACAAGTGATTACCCCAGGAGCATCCGGAATGTTTCTGGGGTCCTCAATGGTTTCCCATCTACTGTATGCATTTTCATCACAAGGCCCAGTAAAGATCTTTTATTGCTTGACAGGCCCATCTTCACTTGATCCACATCTACATTGCAAATGTTTTCCGCGTCAGAGAATTTTTTTTTCTTTTTCTTTTCCCTGGCACGGTGGGGTGGGGAAGAGTGAGGGGGAGTGGATATTTAACTGGCACGGGAAGTGGAGGGAGAGAGGGATGGAGTTCGAGTGGGTGAAGTGTGTAGGCCCTTAGCTTTGGGCAGTTCAGTTGTAACTGACGTAGACCTATATTTTGGGAGACTTCTTTCTGTCCTACTTCTGCCTATACGTTTCTCTATGGATCCTTCAGCGTCATCCTCCGCTTTTCTTCAAAGAAAAAAGATCGAGGGGGAGGCATTTCCTCCACCTCCATTTCCTCTTCCGGTTTCTGTTGCAGCTTTTTTGTTGTTCTTTTTTAATGTTTCTTTCGGTGATTTCTGCAGTTTCTGTTGTTGATGTGGCTTCTGTTGTTGTTGTTGTTTCTGTTTTTGTTGCTGCTGCTCCTGCTGTGCTGGTTATTCTGGTGCTTGTGTGACTTGCTGTTGAGTGGAGGGTGGTTTTGTCACTTCCCCATCTCCTCAATTCAGTCCAGGAACCCTGGGGGTCCTTTTCTTTTTCTACTAACACTTATGCTGCTGCTTGTGTCGATGTAGTTTTCGGGGTCTGTTCCACCTTCTTCCCAGGCACGATTTTGCCATATGCCTTACTGCATTACATGCAGTAAGGCATACAGGGGCTGCTTCCCTCTACAATGACAAACATTCTTTTGTCCAGGCACGTCAGAATATTCGAGATGTCGAAAAAGGTGTTTTGTGAGGACCACTTGTCACCCGTTGCTATCCCAGATTTGCTTTTAACAGCACTCACATCATCAACTGGACCATATTTAGAGAAAAATGTTCCAATCCTGTCTTTCGTAATGTCAACTGGCACGTGTACTAATATTTTTGTCCATGTATCCCGTCTGGAATCATAAAGAGGACGTTAAAAGGATACTTCAAGCGAGTTGTTGGTTCGGAGGTCAGAAGAAGATCCCACATCACATTGCTTCTCCTTGCTAGCAAATTGGGCATAATTTTGAGGCTCTTCAACACTTCATCCATGCTTTCTCTGCTGACTCCAATAAGTCTATGGCTTTTTACATCGATAGTCAGCAAAGATATGATTTTGGCGTTCACTGCTTCCAAGGCCTCTGGAATGGTGAGGAACTTGTTGCCTTGTAGGTGTTTATCAAATATCCCACGTTGTTCTTCATAATACTTGGCATCCTTCTTTTTTGGGCCACTCTCCGCACAGGCCCGTTTTTCAGGTGGGGTTGTATTTTCCACCTGCTCCGGCAGCGTAGTTAAATTTTTGCTTATGGGGGCAGATAGCCACCACGGCATAAGAAATAAGACTTGGCCTGTTTATATATTTTCCCTTTAAAAACAGGCATAAAATTCGAAAACAAAAATTGTGAACAACCAAATAAAAGGTAACTAAAACAGGGGGAGGGTAAAAAATACAAACAAATGGAAATAAATACAAAAGAAACGAAAATGTCGTACAAATAAAACTGCACAAAATAAGAACAAAAGAAAACTGAAAAGTTTTAGAAAATAAAAATGAAAAACCTTAAATGTTCAGACTCGAGCTTATCAAAACCCTTACTTCGCAAAAGCAAAAGGTCTCAAGCACGGGCCAAGGTCAGGATTAGTTTTCAAAAAAATTTTGGCTAGTATATTTAGCCCCCGACCCCACGAGTGATGCATGTGGCACAAGGCCGGGTTTAACGGTGGGATCTTCGAGCCCGTAGGCACGGCCAAAAAATGCCCGTAGAACTCGCATAACGGGATCGGGTTAGCCAAACTCCCGTAACGAGACTCTGCCCTTCGTCTGAGGCTCGTCTGGAATCCTTTCTGCTCAGAGGCAGTGAGTTTGACCGTCTATCCGAAAAAGATTTCGGCCCGAAGCCGAGTTTAACGTGGGTCTTCCGAGCCCGTAGGCTCGGCCAAAAATTGCCCGTAGAACCCACATAAACGAGATCGGGTTGGTCAACCTCCCCATACGAGACTCAGCCTTCGGCAGAGCATCCTCCGTGTTCCTCTGTGCTCAGACGGAGAGAGTTCGTCCAGCCAGTTTCGGGTAGTCGGTATTTACTAGCCCCTCCCCCCAACGAGGGTAGATGTGGCACAAGGCCGTGTTTACCATGGGTCTTCCGAGCATGTAGGCCCGGCCAAAAATGCGCGTAAACCCACATAACGGGATCGGGTTGCTCAGCCTCCCCGAATGAGACTCTGACCTTTGCTCAGAGGCAGAGATTTCGACCGTCTAGCCGAAGAGATTTCGGGTAGTCACTTTAGTCCGTTGACTTACAGATACCTATAGTGTAGTCACTCATGGGGGTAACAGGTTACTCCATTACATCAAAAATCATCCTTACTTTAGTTTCACAGTGTGGTTTTTATGTCCTCTTTTTCAACATTTGTAGCACTTAGAATTTTTAAAGGCAGAGATGTAAAATTCCACATATGAAACATGGATGATTATTTTTTCATATTTTCTTTAATTTGTATGAATGCGCATTTATTTTCTTCAGTTTCTTCCGTTTCCTGTTTTAGAATTAGGATGGACTGATATATGTTCGGTATTTCTTGCATTGCTACTTTTTGATTCTGTTCAATTACGTTGGAATTCTAGCACCTGTTTCTGCGTCCTTTTTCGGCGTTAAATCTTGAACTAAAATTAACCGTTTAAACATATCCGGAGTCAGTTTGTTTAATTGGAATGTCTCTTACTGCTTGTTGACGATTCCAACATATGTGACAAAATTTTCGTTTTATTTTTTCATCAGATACTTACAGTTCCAGTGAGTACCGAATAACTTACTTTTCTCGCTAAAAATTTTAGTCTGAATATTTTCTGTTTCTTGAAGTCAAATTAATCTTTTCTTTCTTTTTTTTTTTTGTACAAAGATATTTAAAGTATGTGTTTATGTTCTACCGATATTAACTTTCTCAAAAAATGTTTTCTTTTTCTCTCGTCTTACCAGTCACTGCATTCTTCACTGAAAATTTGCTCTTATCTTCTAAAATGAGAAGAAAAATTAATTTAATCATTTGAATTTTATATGAATATACTCATTGTATTTGGGACGGAAAAACTCGTGAATTTTTCCGTTATTCATCCGGATTGCTTTAATTTTATTGTTGCTTCTAGAATTCCAACAGACGCTTGTTTTTGTATTGTTACTATTTGGGCTAATAATTCTTTCAAATTTAAAGAATATATTTTTTTTCTTTCTCTTTTTTTTCTTTTTTTACACACAAGAAAGAAAGAAGTGAACCGACGTGTTTATAATTTCTCGTCGTCACTGTTATCAGGTGCGCCGAAACAGAAGTCCTTTTTCCTAATCCGTATGTGCTTCGATTCTTTATCGCCAGCCCTAACGATGACAATATAATGTCTTGATTATGCTACTTAATTAGAATTCTTCCCGACGGACTCCACCTGACTGTTATTTACCAACCTCTTTACACGGCCGGATATGGCACAGAGCTAACTTTTATGTGGATCGATCCATGCCAGTAGGCTCGGGCAAAATATTCCCCGTAGACCCAGCATACAAGGGATCGGGTTTGTCTACCTCCCTAGACGAGACTCTGCCCGTAGGTATATCTATGTCTGTGTTCCTCTATGCCCGATGCAGAGTTCGACACGTCAGCCGCGAACCTGGCACCGGAACTGCTGGAGTCTACCGGACTTCTCCGGGCTCACATTCTGTTTAAGGTGTCTTGCCTAGTATATTTGTCCTACCGGCGGTGTCTTTTTTTTTTTACTCCAAACAGATACACATATCGACAAGCAGCTGATGAAGACTGGAAGTTGGTCGAGCCACAGCCTAAAGGTTGTAATGAAAAAAAATAAACATAAGACAATAAATAAGGCAAATAATGGTAGCTCTTGATTTGAGAAATTCAGAAAGAAACAATTAAACTCTGAAAAATAGTTGATATGATTCCACATTATTCAGTAGGTGAGGCCTCGATCGTTTATATCATAGTACCGCGACACCACGCCAAATCACTCGCGTGATTTGGTTCATTATTATATTTAAAACATTTTTGACAGAAAGATCGAGTGGGACAAAGCAAAAACATCACAGATTAAAAACTAAATTTAAATCATATGTAAAAAAAACAAAACAAAACATGGGACTTGTCCCTTCAGTATGTGGGAATCATTACTCTCCACAACTTTCTTAACTTTACAGCACTGGCTTTGTATTTTGACCATCACTTCGACTCACTGTTCTGACATTTATTTACACAAGCCGGTTAGGTAACTTATGCTCAGTCACTATCCGGCCATCAATAAAACCTGTGAGAGTCATATTTTCCAAGATCTCTTTCTTCATCATGTATCCTTGAAATTTTAATTGTCCCTTTCCTAATCTAAATATGCGTACTTTTTTATTTCCATTTTCTTTAAAACTTTATTCTATTATCACGTTTAGTCGATGGCATTTTAAGAAACATTCTGTAAAACCATATTTCTGCTGTCTCAGGTATCTTCCTTGAAGCTGGGAATATTTCCCAGCATATATTGCCATATAATATGACCTATAATACAAAACGATTCTTTCTTTCTAAAGATTTTTTTTTTGTATTTCGCAAAGCATATTTCTTTATGTAATGAATTTTCAGATTTTCTGATGCATTTTTCGGCCCCTGTCAGAAGACTATATCGTTATTGAAATTTTCATACTTGCTTGGTTTTTTGCGTTTCCAATTCGTTGTTTTTGTCTTGAGCTCTTTGTCTTGCTAAAGATCATACATTCTTTCTTTCTTACAACTGAACTGTATTTTCCTATTCTCGCTTTGCTTTACAAAACTCACTTAGTTCCTGTGTCTCCTATCCTATGTCTGCAATCAACACTGTCTCCTTATATTGCATGCCTTATAAACTTGATAGAGTTCGTTGACATCAGTAGAATATGGTTTCACCCTCTTTCCTATTACTGTTCATAATAGTAAAAGAGGAGGGAATTTTTCGATGAAAATACAAAAACTATATCAGACTTGACTTATGGAGTTTCCTGACATTATTAGCGTATCTACTCTGTGGCGAGGTTAAAATTTACCTTTATATGTGTTGAATTATTTCCTGTTTGCTTTTAAAGAAATGTCGATCTTTCCTGAGGTTCTTAGTTTCAAGTATCCTGTTCTCTCACAGTTTCAGGCATTTCGGAACTCTTGTCAGGACTAGACATCACACTTTTGGATTTTTGTGCGTCTCGGAACAAATGTTTTGATATGTTATGTAAATCTCGGGAGAAGCATCGATAGATATCATAACTAATATGACATGGAAAGCATTATTTATTATCAAAATAAGTGACAGATTGTAGCTAAAAGGTAATCTAAATATGTAAATATTGTTTAAACCCAAAAGAAATTAATGTATCTGATAAGAGAATGAAAAATATACAGCAAATCGAAAGAGAAATTGGTATTAAATGATGGTACGCATTATTCTGTGTGATAATTACATGACAGTTTATTTTTGTTCATCGAACGTCCTATCCATGAACGCAAAAATTTCATTATAAAGACTCACCTTGTCATCTTTGATTCAATCTAGAATACAATAATTATCGTTGTATATCTATCTATCTATCTATATATATATATATATATATATATATATATATATAATTACGTAAAAAGACTAATAAGGAACTGCAGTTTAGTCATTTTATATAATATCTCTTGTTCTAGTAATTTTTCATCTGTGAACATTACACAAACGCAAGATAAATTAAATAAAGCACTTATGTTCCTTGTCAGACGATTTTAAAAGATATATATTGATGAGATATATATATATATATATATATATATATATATATATATCCTCGTGATACTGATTTACCTGACTTAGTAGTTCAACTAATCAAAGTCGAACGCATAACAAAATTTATATACGAAAGGAAGATTACACTTCCTTAATTATTAAGGATATGTAGCGACACATCGTTAACAATAGTTGTAATCTCATAAAAAGGAGAAATACACTGAAAACACTTTCAAAATTTACCTAATTTCTCCTAATTATTTATATGCAATGCGAAACAAAAGCCCCCTAAAATATTCCAAAAAAAAATGCTTCTCATGAGAAACTCAGGAAATCAAAAATTATTATCGTGCATAATAATTATATCACATGTAGAGTCGCAAAAAATCTATCTAAAGGCAACAAGTTGTTACTATTTCATCCAAGACAATAAGACATTTAAATACTAAACAAAACAATAGACTATAACCTGAAGGAAGAATTTATTACATCACCTGTAATAACTGTCACAAAAATATATAGGAGAATCCTCACTGAATCTAAATAAAAGATAATATGATCTCAAAATGCTTTGGTTGCACAAAGTCTCTCTCTCTCTCTCTCTCTCTATATATATATATATATATATATATATATATAAAATGTGTGTGTCTGTGTACGCGCGCGTGCGTATTCAAGAGCAGATTAGTCAGTTCAACTATACCTGTAAAGAATTTTGGCTGACTATTTGCATAACCAAAATTAACTTCATGGGTATACTTTTTTCTGCAGCTCCATCAATCGAAATCAGTGACGTGGTTCTTGAAGTCACAGATCATTTTACATATCTGGACTCTGACTTCAACAAGAAATTATCGCTTAACATTGAAATTGAAGAGCACATCGCTAAAGCAGCAACGTTTTTGGCCAAATCGAACACGAGTGTATGAGACAATAGCCAGTTGATCTTGAGCACCAGCCTAGAGACGACCGAGACATGTATCCCAGACAAACTTTAAAACAGCGAAACATGGACAACATACATTAGGCAGGGGGAAGGTCCTGGAAAGCTTCCATCTCCACTGTCTACAACTTATCCTAGATATCACATGGAGAGACAAAGTTACCAGCACTGTTGTGTTGGAACAAACAGACTCTTGGAGCATGCATCTTCTTTTTATCAACAACGTCTTCGGTGGCTGGGCAACGAATATCCTATGACTGATGGCCGTTCCATACAAAGTTCTAAGGACGTTTGCAAGCGGAATCTTAAACAAGCAGACATTGACTCCGGTAGCTGGGAACAGCTAGCATTTGATCCAAGCGTTTGGCAAAATGCTGTGCATGGAGATGTCACAATGGCTAGGAAGAGGCGAAACCAACTGTTGAAGATAAAGAGAAAACGAAGGAAGCAGAGAAAGCAATGTTAGACATCCATTCTACAATCCAGCTTCATCTGGTACACCTGTGAACGAACGCCATGAATGTATTAGTATGTTGCGTTACTCCAAAGGCTGCTCGGAAAAGGACTATGTTTGACCAAAAAGAAGAAGTGTTGAATTCATGCCTTTCCCAAATGTATTTGCTCGTAAAACCCAGTTAGATTTGGAACACTATTAATATCGCTTATCCATTATACCTGGTAACCCCAGGCTGTCATCCATCTAGATACTGGCAAGTCTTGCTGTTGCTTAACTTCGCTGATCGTGCAGGAACCGATGTTTCAACGTCATATTGCCGTAAGCATCATGGTCGAGCCTGTTAAAATATAAGAAAAAAAATTGACGTCAACACCAAATGGCGACAATCTGTTTCATTCTTGAACGAAATATTCAGTCCTGAAGATTGCGTTGTGCGTTGCCCTATTCTCTCTCTCTCTCTCTCTCCATATATATATATATATATATATATATATATATATATATATATATATATATATATATATATATATATAAAGCGTAGTAGATAGCTATGAAAAGAAAAGGATAGATGTTTTCTAGCTAGACACCTAAGGCAATGAACGATTGATCAAAAGACATGCAGAGAAAGTCAGGCATAAAACTTTCGATATATCAATATATATTTCAATATCGAGAAAAATTGAATTTTCTAAGACTGATTGTAATGCACTCAATGCAAGACCGTCTTTAAAGTGTGTATGCAAGCAGTGTTTAAAAGATATGTCCTGTTAATATTTGTGTACACATCATACCGATTGTTTAGATATGATTTTGTAAAGATTTGAACACAGTAAAAGAGAAATAAATTAGATTTTGCTCTTTCTTTGTAGGCAGACTAAGCTGGTTCAAATGCTACGAATTCTGTCTCCACACGCTATCCACTTCCCACCCAGCTCGTCTATCTAAACGTTACAGAGCGAGTGTCGAAGCATTGTTAATTATATTAAAGTAATACTATAAAGAAAGTGTTTACTGTCTAGGTCAACAGCTTGTAGTTAAGTGCGCAAAGGATAAAGAAGAAATAGAAATTAAGAATATAGAGAGGGAAAAAAAGGGGAAAGAACCGATAAAATAAAAGGAGATATTGACACCCCTATGGAAATGCTAATTAACTGCTCAAACATGTTAATCGCAATAAGTCTACCGTCGAAAGCGGCTCCTGTCTTTATTTTTTCAAACCAATGACGTAATATTGTTCTCTGCATCTTCATCCAGTCTCTTTAAATACATTATCCATATATTATGTTTGGGAGAAAAGTTTTTGGTCCGCATGTGCCGTCTACAAGGTCCCATTAATCAATTGAACATCTACTTAAGTGTGATCATTTATGCAGTTTGTAATATGATGAGTAGCATTTATTAAATTAACAATTATGGCTTTCAAAACTGAATATATATATATATATATATATATATATATATATATATATATATATGCAAATGCTTTTTTCTGGTGTGGTGTTCCCTAATTTTGGGGCAATGAACTATCATCCGTTGCTGGAGTGACTGGCCGGTTTGGTCCAACATAATGCTCGTGGCAAACGTTTCCCATGTTATATGCAAAGGTTGCCACTAGCATTATATTGGCCAAACCGGCCAGTCACTTGGGCAACGAATGACCGTATATCGCCAACAGATTAGGGAAACCCACACGAGAAAAATACCCCTTAGCCAACATATAGAGGAATGCGGAGGACAAAATCCGCCAAATTGTTGTGTCTTTTCATTCTATCAGTGCGACGACAGGACTACTGAATAAAGGCTTATTAATAAGGAAATATTTTTCATCAACAATTTCAAACCAATTCTTAATTCATTGCATAAATAGATACTACCAAACTTTCCTTATAATATGCGGCATATATAGACAGTTACGCTCCTTGATTATTTCATTTTTTTCTCAAAACATAAGCGTCAACACGTGGAGATACAAACAGCTAGAAACTCTGACAATCTAAGCAAAACCGGTTAAAGTAAAAAAGTAAAACAACAATATTATTTTTTTAGGAAAAAAGAAAAAAAACACTGAAAATTCAATTGTAACTAACAAAGTTTTAATTTTATTTTTTCTCCGTAAAAATAGGTGTATCATAAATAAATATTATAAACATTAAATATTAGATGTCTTTTTTCCAAAATTTTATTTTAGTTTACTGTTGTGGTACGATCCACCTAATTTACATAGTGGAGTACCGACTATATAAATATGGTTGGTACCGGGAAGACGAGGGAGGAAGAAGAGATCCACTGACCTTTGTTGGACTGGTTTTTGACTTCTGTTTTGTTTGCTTTTGGATTTTTTTGTACTGCTGTTACTGCTGCTCAGCGAAAATTTGATTTACTTGAAGATTTGGAAGAACCTTTTTGTTTGAAACACCGGACCTTTGGCGGATAAGTTATTGTTTTAGTTTCATTCTTTTTAATTTTCTATTTCTTTTGTTTGTTTTTTTTTGTTTTTTTGGGCTTCGGCTCACATTTTTTTTTTTAGTCCGGTTTGACAAAGTCTTACCGGACGACTACTTTCTTATTTTTGTTTATTTTCTATCAGTTTAAAAAAAAAAAAAAAAAGAACAGTTAAGACAAAAAGAAAAAAAAAAAAGAAGCTTTGTGTTTAATTTTTTTTTTTCTTAGCGACTTCAGTCACCTTCTTTCTCCTTTTTGTTTAGGTTTGACTAGTTTATTTTTCTTTTAATTTATTTTCTTTTTAGCGGCGTCAGCCTGAAAACTTTTTTTTTCATTTTTTCTACATTTGAAGTTTGTGAAAAAAAAAAAAAGTTTTGGGTTTTTCCTTTTATTTTCGGCTGCCTTCAGGCGCCATTTTTTATTTTTTTGTTTAAAAAAAAAGGTCTTACCTGTTTATTTTCTTTCAGTTTTTTGTTTATCTTTAAAGTTTTATTTCCTGGTTTATCCAGGCTTTCTTTATTTGTTTTATATTTTTATATTTTCCCAACTCCTCTCCCCGTGATTGTGAAGAATTTTAAAACCCGTAGGTGGTAGTCTCCACGATTTTTTTACAACATGGCCGACGGCAACAGTCAGGCCAATCTTAAAAGACCTGTTTGGTTCGGCCGCTAAAAGCCGACCACACGGAAAAAAGAAAGCTGAAAAGCGGGCTGATGTCAGCCCCAAACTGACAAAAAGCATCTCCAAAAGGAGATGCCACTAAACCAGACCAAGTGCCTAAAGAGTCTCAAAATAAGACGAAAAGAGGAGTTGCCCTCTTGCTGGAAGTCCCCCCCTAGTTGTATTCTGAACATGGCGGATTTCCTGGATAAGGCGAAAGGTTACGCCCATCTTGTTAATAAAGATGGGTTCGTCGATGATGTCCAGGAGCTCGATATGTTCTCAAAGAGAATGGTGACCGTTTTTGTGGTCGACAAGAAAACCCGAAAGATTTGTCGCTCCACAAAAGACACTGTGATCAAATCACTTTTGTCCCTGAGGATAAAACCTCAAAGAGTTATCAAGGGTACGGATTTCTTCATGTGGGACATTCTGCTGCCCACACCGGAAGATTGCCTGGCCATGGCCAAATAAGAATTAATTACGAAAGATTTAATAACAAGAACCAGGGTGGCCGTTTTCGAGGTTCCTCCTCAAATTTCGGGAGAGCTTCTGGCTGCATTTTTTATGCAATACGGCCAAATTTTAGGGGCTCTCTCCGACAATTTGAACGGGGGATGGACTTTCGATATTATGCTTGACCAAAACGCCTTCAAGTCCGTCCCCAACTGTTTGGTGTTAGGCGACCGGAAAATGCCGGTCATAGTGACTGGTAGGCGACCAACTTGCTGGAGGTGTGGAGAGACTGGTCACCTTTCCTCCTCTTGCCCAGGGAATAAGGCCCCTGGAGTTCCGGTCGTAGGTGACCAAAATCCCCCCTTGGGCGATAAGGAAAAATCCGCGGCGCCTGTAATGGGCCTAGCTGCGAGGCGGACCGATGGGCAAAATCCCTCGTTTGGGTCCCGAACCTCATTACCCCCGAAACCAACGCCTGCCACAAGTGTGGATAAGGAGAAGGATGAGGGGGAATGGCGCCTCGTAGTTAGGGGCAAGGGGAAGACCCAAACAGCGGTTCCTCAGTCCCAACATGACACCAGGGACAAAGTCACCTAAGCCCCATTCCCTCTATCAGCTCTGAGGGCGACGCCTCGGCGTCTTATGAAAAAAAAAACCGCTAGCGAAACCCAGAAAGCAAACGAGCCAAGCTGGAAAAAAATACTTGACTTCAAAAAATTAAAAGAACAGTTGGAGGCTAAGCGGGGTAAAAACCAAAAATCGCTGGGGGCACCGGCCCCTCTATTCTCTGCCCCGTCTTCCCCTACTTCATCGACAAAACCCTTCATGAAACCTCATCCACCAAAATCTTTGTCAAATTCATCATCTAAAACATTTCACTCAGCAAAACCCTCTCCTGTCAGGACGCCTTCGGGCATGACACCCTCCACCACTCCAAACATCACACCCATTCCAACACCTATTCAGTCACCACAGAAAAAAAGGGTAAGAAGCCCAGACTCCCAAACTGCTACGGAGAAAAAAAAGAAAAAAATCAAGCCACCATATCTCACAGGGGAAGACGTCTACCGGGAGCAGGCGGAAAGGTCTTCGGGCAAACGAAGAACCCGAAACCCTTGAAAATCTTGTGGAATTTCCGGCACATCAAGGGTGTGGATGTGGAGGTGCCGGAAAATTTCCACAAAGCCCGAAATCAACTAACCGTCATAAGAACTGGCCCGGGTACGCGGGAGATCTGGGGCATGGTAGAGGAGGCAAAAACGTCCTTGAAAGTGGTGCCCCCAGCTGTCGTCATGCTGGAGGAAAAATTGGATGAGAAAAAAAAATGTAAAGGGAGGGTCCCTATTTATGTTCACCCATCCCTTTATAGAGCCCTTAAACTAACCTATCCTGCGGACATCGGCGGCTTGTCCCAGGATGACACGCTCGATACTGAGATGATGTCTGGTTCTTTGGGACAGGCTGTCGATGTCCTCACACCAGCCATGTTCTATCCTGATGGGCAACCCTAATCGGTTTCACAATGGCACTTTGGTTAGCTAGTTTAAATGCCCGGGGTCTGAGGTCCGAGTCTCGCAGGGCGAGGCTCTCTCGTGACCTTCAGCGCCTCGGGGTGAATATATGTTGTTTACAAGAGACCCGGTTTTCTTCTCATGATCGTGAGGACATACTGTCTAAGTATCGATTTCTGGAGGCTGTCCTTTCGGCGGCCGGTTTCGGAGCCGACTTTCGCTCCTGGATCCGACTCTTGTATGCGACCCCCGGTGCGCTGGTGGAAATGAATGGGGTAAGATCGAAGCCTTTCATATTGTCTCGCTCCATTCGTCAAGGTTGTCCGCTATCGCCTCTGCTTTACGTTCTTGCCTTGGAGCCATTCCTTCGCAAGTTAAAGGCGAATCCGGTCCTACGCGGAATTTCGCTGCCTGGTGCTTCCACCTCGGCCAGGTATTCTGCCTATGCTGACGACGTTTCGGTTCTTGTGTCGAGCAGAGCCGAGATTAACGAAGTCAGTAAGCAGATCAGTGGGTATGAGATGGTGACATGGGCCAAGATCAACCGCGATAAGTCTGTGGGCTTGCGGTTGGGTGCGTGGAAGGAGTTTCTCTTCCCGGACCTTTCCTCTGGACGGACAGGCCGATCAAGATACTCGGCGTCTGGTTCGGTCCTGATCTCCAATTGGAAATGAATTGGTCGGAGGTACAAGGGCAGGCCGGGGCCGCGGGTAATCTGGCGGTCTCGGAGGACTTTCCCTGAAGGGAAGGGCGGAAGTATGTGTTTCACATCTATCCGATCCTCCTCTACCGTCTTTCTGTGCTTCCACTCCCGTATGCCCGACTAATGTCATTAGTCAGGCTTTGTTCACTTTCTTGTGGAGAGGCAAAGGCCCATATGGCATCTCGCGAGATCTGTTGCCTTCATTCCTCTGAGGGCGGTCTGGGTATGCCTAGCATTGAGATTCGTCAATATATGCTTCGCATTACCTTTCTAGACCGAATGTGTCGTGGTTTGGATGAGGTGGGCACCTTTTGGAAGAAGATGTCCGAAAACATTTCCCATCCCTGAAAGTGTGCACTCGTGCGAGGAGGAGGCCGGCCCGTACTCCTCGTGTCGAGTGCTCCTTCTACCATGAATGTCGTCGTGCTTTGAAACTCCTCTTGCGGACGTCGGATGGCCTCTTCGACGCCCAAGCGTTGTCTCGTAAGGCATTATATCGATTGTTAGTTAGGGGGTCCGTTCGAGATACTCTGATCGACGAGCTCGGTCTTACGAAACAGGAGGCTCGCTTGATATGGCCTTGGGCGCCTGGGTTGAAATGTCTCACTAACGATGAGGCATCACTCACCTGGCTGATGATTCGTGGGGCCCTCTGGGTCGGCAAAAGACTTTGTTCAGCAGGCTTGGAGAAATATCCAAACTGTCGTCGCTGTACTGGGAATGCCGAGACCATTGGTCACGCCTTTGTTTAGTGCAAGACGGTAGTGCCGTTGTGCAAGTTTGTTGAAGGCCTCATGGTTCGCATGCTGCAGGGAAAGTTTTTTGTCCTGGAAGCCAGTTCTGTTTGTAGCAATGTGGTGTCGCAATTGACGAAGGCTGAACACTGTGTTCTGTTGCTTACCAGGGGTTATGCGAGTCGTGATTTGGACGACGCGACAGAAGGATTCTATGAAGGCGAAGTTCACCTCTTCCCAACTGATCTTGTACTTTTAGGCATCAGCTTAAAGTCAAGATCAGGACAGAAAAACGGCGGCTCCATCATCAGAATTCGGCAAAAGGTGGGTGAATCTTGCGCGAATGTGTAGAGTGAAAGAGGCTGACCTAGAGTGGCATTTGGATGTCGGTTAGGTGCAAAATTTTGTCCTAACAGGGTTGAACAGGCAACCCACCCAGATATTAGGCTAGACTAGGTTTTCGTTTTTGAATTTTAGTTTCCCTTTTTTTCCCGTTTAACAGCTAGGGTATCTAAGCTCATTGGTCCCCCCTTTTTTTCTCCCTATTTTTTACTTTTGTTTAATTCCCCATTCCCTCCCTCGTTAGGGGGTTAGTGATGTCAGTTTTCTGGTGGATGCGGGGCGCCTTTCGTTTCGTGTGTGCGTTTTCATATTTGTTGTTGTGTATGAATGAGTGAGTGTTTGTTTGAATGCTTGATGGTTTGAATGTGTACTTATTTTCTTAGTCCCGCATCGATTTCGTCCGGTTAACTGATATTTCTGCCGCATTCATAGTTTGTGGGGGTTTTATTACTAACTCAATTTTGTTTAGTTTATTGTAAATAATTAATTCACTTTGTAAATATTCATTTGGGGATTTTAAAAGTTGTTATTTTATTACCCTCCCCCCATGAACAATATCTGTAAATAAGGGGACTAGTTAGGACTTCATAGAGAAACTGAGGTATTATGGTGGACGTAGTAATAAAGGTAGGAGTGAATGTGATGTTTTGGTGATTGGATTATTGTTGGCATGTTTGGGTCAGTGTCTGTGCCTAGCTAAGTTTTAGATTAAAGACAGAAGACCGTCATTACCCATCCCCACTTTTTGGCCTTGTGCCGCATTTTGTATTTTAAATGCAAATAAATATTAGGAAGAAGAGATCCAATCCAGAGACTCTGCCCGACTGCGACTAAGTCAACCCATTCTACAGGAACGGTCTTCCCAAGAATATACCAAAACTATCTGTAAATATTGTGTACACGTTCTTGTGTCAATACATTTTGTTTAAGTACATTTTGTATTGTATTATTATTATTCCATGCTTTATTCAAGTTTCAACATTTACATAAGTTTTTTTTTTTACAATTTCATTTTTCATACACACACACACACATCTATATATATATATATATATATATATATATATATATATATATATATATATATATATATATATATATATATTAAAGCAATGCTACAGCAAGAGTGTAATTGAAATATATATTTAAAAAAAAAACGGCCTCTTTACGTTGAACAGTACTAATAATGATTCTCTTTTTTCCTTTTCCTCCCTTGGTTAAATCTATTTGCATATGTTATGTGAATATATACTTTTAGAATGTTTGCTATGAAGGTCATAACAATTTGTACCCACCATGGACTATTTAAGTAAAGCACTAAATATTTCTTTTCCTCTGATTTGGTAGACAGTATTGGGAAACTAAAAATTAAATACGGAAATTGTTCAATGATGCGGCATCTTAATTATCATTTGAATTTTGACCATAATTATTAACTGTGATTTATTTACGATCTATTTCGATAATATTTACTACTTAGTTACGTCCATTGGCAAGGAAGGGAATTATATTAAATATATGTTGTACGAAATAAATCCGTTTTTCTTCATGGCGTTCAGGTCTATAGAGATACATGTGAAAATAACGTGATGCAGTCGAAACTTCTATTTTACGTTAAGACAAGGAATAACAGATAAATTCAAAAACTGGATTAGTTATTACTTGTTTTTCTTCCAAGAGAAAATCTATGCAAAATGTTTACATCAGATTTAATATCTAACTTAAACTGTGAATGAAATAAGATATAAGCTTATATAATATTGTTATCCAATTTTCTGGCAACTTACGACAGTTTTAATGCTTTTCAGGTATATTTTTTCTCTGACAGTTATACCTGAAAATATGCGTCAGCTGTAAAACAAATAAAACTAATTTTAATTAAATGTGGATTTTTTTCGTCCAATTTAATATATAAAGAAAGAAGAGAAAAAATGCATGCTTAATGTAGAGTAAAAGAGGTTTTTATTGTGATAAGTGGATATGTGGGTAACATGTATGAAAACTTCGGTGAATTCAGACTTCCGACAAAGAACGATTCTGACTACTGACCAAGATAGCAATCATTTTTATTTTTTTAATACCATATATACTCGGGTATAAGCCGATAGTTCGACCCATGATTTTTCCATTTTTTTTTTTTTTTGGCATGAATTTTAACCCATACAGAAAAAAAATATCTGTGTATCGTGCAACTGATCATCTAGATACAAGATTGTTGATCTCTTAAAAATAAACGCCATGTGCATATTGTGACCGCGTATATTTTGCATAAAAACTGATCATAAAAGTTTCGCACTATATTCGAGTATATACGATAGCCAAATATGCTTTTCCGGACTTCCGTAAATTTTCATCGAATATTTTCTGGCATAGTTATGTTCTACATCATATATGGTTAGAAATACTTAAAAGTCACCCGAAAGCAACATAACATTGTTTTATATGGAAGTTATCCTATAAGTTTGATAACGGTAACAATAAAGAAGTCTCTAGTCTATGATCCATTTGAAAGCCATTATTAACTACGATATGTTTGCCGACAGTATGCTATCGAAACGAAAAATGGCGACCATACAATGTATTGTTGATCAGTGGGAAGTGCTTAAAACCAATCCAAATTACTCAATCTGACGGTGTTCTTTATTTTTTTTATTGTCTGATTCATTCCCAATATGTATATCCAAATTTTAATACTCAACGTCTAATAATTTATTATCTAATTTATTAGCTGTAATCGATTCTCATGCAAATTTTATACATGAATATTGTTAAGATCAACACTTATAAAACTGGTTTCAATTTTACTAAGCATGTAATATTTGCACATATCTGAGCAAACAATCAGCGCATTTCTTTAAAAACACGGACACCCACACATCCTGTTCCACAGCAAAAAAAAAGAAACAATCTTCAACAGCGTTTGTGGATCAACGGCTTGGTCAGCAATAATCGCCGGTTTCCACACACTATAGCTGAGAGGCAAATGTAAATCCAACTACTGCGAATCATTTAAACATAGTCCCTAAACGTCTGGTGGTTGGTATAAAACTTGCTAAAGTAAAGGTGGCTTTTTGCTGAAATTTTAGCCGCTGTGATTATATACCACATAACCTATTATTTTAAACTTTATATTTAATGCATACATGTGTTTGCGTAAACATACCTTATTTCTGAGCAGTATAAATTTACGTCTACGATTCTGTGCATCCGCGAGTCTTAAAGTTTGCCTACTGGCATTGATCGAAACTACATTTTCCTTAGAGGAGAACATACCGATAACTCCTTAGATATTATATTCATTTTCGCACCCTAAATATAAGCTGATTACATGAAGGATTCGGCCGATCCGAAGAAGAGACGTACATTTGTTAAATACGGTGACTAAACTTTGCTTGAATGTAACCTTGCCGTAACTATGTTGTCTAAAGGACGCTGGTCTTATCTACAAAGTGGTAGCAGATTCGAATTCTTCAGGAAGTCAAGTTTTCTTTATTAAGACTATCAAACCCACAGGATGGTACATGTAATTTTCCTTAAAAATCAGTATGTCTATTCAAACAAACACATCAACTAAAAGTAACGTTTGACAGTAAGAATAAATAATGTCAGATTATAAATAAAATCAATTAATTAAATCAATTATTCTACATACGGTGCCCTTTCAAGTGGTGGATGATCCTGTCTCTCCACAACATTCTGTTCATTGCTGCTCTCAGTAAAATTGCTCTTTTTTACTATTTCCCCCAGTTCCAGTTGTACCAATCGTTTCTACAATCTCATTAGTTAGGTTATGAGTTGTTTACCCTTGTCACTCTTGCCTTTTATATATCCTGCAAGTGTCAAAATTTCCAAGCCTTCCTTCCTCATTATAAATTTCAGTTGTCTCTTTCTGATTCTAATTATAATTTGTTTCCATTTTCCTTAACAATATACCTCTTCATTTTTACAGTCTAAATAGAAACTGCACTAAATTTCCATAATGGTTAGAAGTTATATTCACGTATATTCATTCGTCAGTTATGTGTCATGCGTGAGACACGCTAAGGCACATAATTGACAAAGTAGAATTTTCTTTCTGCGGTAGACCAGTTGCCATCCAAGGCTATAGCACCTGGTCTGCCCTGCTATTTATCCATAGCTGGCAGGGAGAAGAAGAGGATTCATACCTTTCTAAGGATATTAGCACGTAATTCGAACTCGGCTTTCCGATTCCTCAATCCGAGTCGCTATCCATTACTCCACCGTGACTCCTCTATATTCATAGTGAACGAAAATTTGTCATACTTTTTCTGTACCAGTTTAAAATTATTAATTTACTCTTGTTTAAAATTGTTGATAGTGCAGCACTCCCACGTATAGAATATAGAGACAAAATGAGCTGTTTTGCATTCCTTAGAAATTGATGAAGCTAATTATTTCAGTTGTGTCACAGGATTTCTGTGAACCAGCCTAAACATAATCCGATGATGATAATCTTGATGCCAACATGGCCAACAAATTTATATTCGTTCCAAAAACTACCGCTGATTTTTCACAGTGAGATTTCTCTGAAGACAGTAACTAAATAAGACATGTTTTCTCGTATGGTGAATTTTACTTTGCAGTTGTTTGCAGTATAGTTATATCTGCAATGCTATCCTTACTGGAAAGAGTTGCATCATAACCATCAAAAACAAGTATTGTACCGATTTAGTTGAAGAATCTTGTGTAAGTCTTTTAGTTACATTGATAATTTTTGCAAGTAGTACCAAACCACACTACCAAATAAATATCTTCTTTCAAAAACGTGGCATCATCAGGGAGTTATTTTTTTAATGGAAATCAAACATAGACTTCAGTATTGTTCCAATAGCACTCTCTTTTTTAATCGGGTTCACTTTAAGCAAGGCAATGAAGCCACTAAGACACAAGGGGTTATTGGCTGTGGAAGAATTAGAAAAAGAAACCTTATTAATGACCGAGAAGAAAAAAGTAATCAGGAGGACAGTAGATAACAATTGACATTTGCATTTAATTTTTTGAAAAATTAAAGGTGGCTGGAAAGCATGAAGCCGGAAGGGAGTTCCACAAGCGAGAAGTGAAACAAAAAAAAATGTCAACTGTAAATTGGTGAAATCTCAACATCAGTCTAGTACGGCATTTGATTTTTTTAAAAAAAGTCTCAGTACTATAGTGACAAGCTCATACGAAGAATTATCATGAAAGCATTTATAGAAAATGCACAGGGAGGAAACCATTCGGCAGTGATTATGTGAAAGTAATTATATGATTACATTAAAGTATTTATATGATTATATTAAAGTATTTATATTTATATGAAAGTATTTATATGATTGTATGAAAGTATTTATAGGAAATGCACAGGGAGGAAACCATTCGGCAGTGAGCAATTGACTGAAGCCGATACGCCAGATCAGGACCAGTAATATTGTTGATTCTTCTTGTGCTTTTTACCAAAGAGGTTTCGAGTAATAGCAGAAACACTAGACCAAATGTAGCAGCAGTATTCTAAATATGGACGAATGGTAGACTTATAGATATGTAGGAAAGTTTCTGGAGAGAAACATTGTCTCGCACAACACAGTAAACTAACATTTTAGCTGCTGACCTAGCAATGGATTCTTGGTTATTATTGCTCAATTGTCATTTGATACCAGTCAAATGTATATTTAAATAATATATTATGCAATTTGCAATAACTAACTGCATTAAGTGTATTCCTACATTGCGTAATCATCAGAAAGCAAAATTAATATTAAATGGACTTTGGCCATTTTAAGCATTTCAAAATTATTTAAGACGTAAATTTGAAAATGCATTTTTCTCGTTTTTGACTTTGGTAATATGTGACATCTTATAAAATAGCGTATATTTTCTCCTGAAATAATTTATCCAGGAAAAATAAAAGAAAATATATTTTTATAGAATCTGATAGGCGGCCATCTTAGATAACACATGAAAATAATTAATTTCTAATGTTTGTACTGCGACAGAAGTTTACTACGCTATTAGTAGCTTTTATGGAATCTGATGTTATTTATAGTTCCCCTAGTACAAGGCCTGAGGTTCACCAAAGAAAAAGGCTTACTCAGTCATATCGTTGTAAAAATGAGGAAAGGAGAAATTAAGAAATATGGATCATGAGAACGTGGAGGATAGATATTTGTAGAGCCTGGACTAAAAGCGACGATGATTGTTACTGTCAGTGAAGCATCCCCTTGTGAGTCTTTTCCACAAAGAAGAAGTTCTAGGGAAGAAGTTGTCTGAGTAGAACGTGCACCTTTTTCAAAATGAATCCAAAAGGAAATGTGGATGCTTTGACACAATGAATATAACATGCCGGTTCCTGGTCGTGAATGTCTGAGCTAGTGGTACTAAGAAATGTAATTCGCCCGAAAATAAGCCATACTATTACAGATAGGTTAATGAAAGACTGGCAACGTTTTCTTTCTGCAATAAGGATCGATGAGTGGAGAATAATTAATCACCCAAAAGGCAGCATAAGCACATTTTAGATAACATGTAAATATTCATTTTAAATGTTCTTACTGCGACAGATTTTTCGTACGCTATTAAACACTCCGGATAGAAGAGATGACTTTCGAACAATGAAACAGTAGTATTATTCTGGCAGACGTTTGTTACTTTATTATGCATACCTGATACTACAAATGACTGTTCAAAAGTCTCGTCTCTGATGAATAATGAATGTGTAATGAGTCTTTTTAAACGATCTGTTGGCATTTCTTCACGCCATATTCAAAATAAACAAGTAGTAACTATGGCGATGTTTTAAATGTTAATCCTTAATATACCGAAAAATATTCTGAAAAAAAAATCAGCTAACAATATAAAACCTCGCTCATAAAAAAGAAAATATACCTTGGATATCATCTTTAAAATTAACACTTTTCAACAGGCAAACTGTTAAAGATATATTATCATACTCATATATTCTACAAAATATTCTCTGTTATATATTATGCGAATATTATATGAATTTTAGACATTGAATATAAAATTAGTATTTTTTTTTAATATATTTCTTACACTTTGTTCTGCAATTCATTTTCACAAACTCTTTATTCACTTTTTTCATCATTCCCTCTAATCTTCAGTATGTTCTGTCAGTCTCATATTTTCCAAGCACACTTTCCTCACAATATAGCCTAGGAATTTCTACTATATAAGTTTCATTTTTTATTCCCTTTTCACTAAAATTTCGTCGTTGCACACATGTTCAGTCCATGGTGTTCAGAACATCCTTCTCTAGAATCACATTTCAGTTACTTTAAATATATAATCTAGAAATTTCAACTCTTTCTGATACTAAATATTAGAGCCCTTTTTCTTTCCATTTTCAAAAAACTTCATCGTTGCACACATGTTCAGTCCATGGTGTTCAGAGTATGCTTCTCTAGAATCACATTTCTGTTACTGCAAGTCTCACTGAAGAGATTTTCCAGCAATCATTGCCGTATAGGTGGACTGACAGTTACGTAATATATCAGTTCTGTTGTTTTGTTTCTAACGAATTATTAATAAATTCGTCTCTGACGAAGGCAAACACAACATACGCAAATATAATATTAAGATTAAGTTAATTCGTAAATACGTTCGTTAAGTTGATTGGAAAAGATCGAGATTTTCTCGGAAGATAATGTTCTTGATTATTTATTTTTCACTTCAGAATCGACGCCGTGTTACACACGAACTTCAATATCATAATTTTTTATAACATTCAATCGTTGACAATGTAAGGCAAATATTGTGTGATGTTGAGATTGCGGCTAGGTTTCCAAATGGTCCTCATTTCATGCAGATAAATACAGAGAATCATCCAGCCATTCGAAGAAGACCCTGTCGACCGTACGACAGCTTATGAGTGCTTCACTAAGTTTCAACGGAATGAATTCATAATGTTAGGTACATCATGAAATGAACGATCAAAGGAACGGTATCAAAACGAATAGCGTTAGATCGTGGCATCAAATCTATAGTTGCCTATCCATGAAACGACTTAACACACTAACTGCAGACGCTACGCCATCCTCGATCCTTTCACAATTGGAAGTGTCTACATCCTCATAAATTTAGATCGACAGTATTTATACATAAATAAATATTGTCTTTTGAATACGTTCATGATTTTGTTTTCTCTAAACTGCAAAATTGTACGGCTGAATGTAATAAATGAGTTCATGTATTTGTGAAGCTGGGTGGACTTCATTGGTGCTTAAAGGACTACGCTAAAAATAGAACTGCCTCAGGAAAAGGTTACGATTTATTTTATTTCTTTTTTTTTACTGGTGAGGTTTTCGAAGAAATTTTCACAGGGAGGCTCTTCACCTGAGCCAGTGTATCACTACCTAAAATTGAAATGGTCACAAGCAGAATGCGGCTGATACTGTTGCTGCAAAATTTTATAAATTCTCAAAATCTTTGCACAAATGAACCGCGAATAAATGCTATATTCATGTGCAAATACCCTGTCTTGCCTTTCCTGATCGCACAACTTGCACTTTTTCCGTTTAAGATATTTGTTTTATATTTAACCTTATTCTATTCAAAATTTCGAAAAGGATTACTTCTGGTTTGTGTTCATGTTTTAAGAATGTAAAAATAACACCGATTATTATACTCCAGAAAACCTATCGAATTTGTCAATAAAGCTGGCATTACTTTCTGCGCACTTGAAATCATTTACCTTATTTTGAAATCATGGCACAGATATTATTTTCCAAATATCATTCAAAATTCCTTGTCAACAAAATCCAGATTTCGAGTTTACACACTAAACTTTCAAATACTGTTTTTTTTTTTTTCTGAAGAATTCTTTGATCGGATATATTAATTATGTTTTAATGGCAATATTTTAAAATATTAATAAAAATATAGTATTGCATCAAAATGAAATTCATCTTTGCAGTGTATCGAACCTTCTTGTATGAGATGATAAATACCAACTCACGAGACACTACTTTCATTAAAGTTAATAAAAGTCTGCTTAATAAACCCTGTATATAATAACACAAGTTACGGTAACACCGTAAGTGGGTAATGCTTCCACTGTTTAAATTCGTCTTGTCCTCACAATCTCTTGGACTGGGTTATAATTTCACTTATTTAAATAATGCATTTAAAACAACTAAATTCAAACGATCCATTTAAGACTTTTATGCACACGTACCCATTATGCGGACAATACGATTAATGACTTAAAATAGAATTTTTTGAGTGTAGTTATTTTTTCTTTTTTTCAACCTATAATTAACATTCAATTGTTATTTCACAATTCATACCGAATATTACGTTGGGTAGAAGGGGCAGGAGTAATGATTACTGCCTCGGAACAAAAACTCGTGGAACCGAGTTTTATGCCGTTGCTGCATTCAATTTCCCACAGATATCCCCGGGAAAGTTATGAATCTATCTTGTTTTCCTCTCAGGTATGGTTTAAATAGTAACTAATTTTCAATGTGCTTTCACATCGAAACATTTGATGAGGATTCATGGGTAAAATATGAAGAACTTGAATTAAATCACAGGATTTAACATTGCGGGAAAAATTTCTAAAATAAATTTATACCATACTATGATGGCTTTAATTTATATTATACTATGATGGCTGCTGTGATTTATACCGCTTAATCTTTGCTAGTATCCCAAACCTTTATAGTTGTTTCGTGTATATATATAAACGAATTCTTAAATTGGCATATTAGTAAAAAAAATCACTCTCTTAAATTTTCAAAAATATCTACCTTACCGTTGTGACTGCACGGTTCAAAAGTTTGTATCCGTTGACATTAACACATTTCAAAGAAAACATATTTCGATTCGCATTTAATTTTTCCGTCTCGGATGCTACCTGAATTTTACCAAAAACAAATAATTTCCATGCCTGAAGATGACCGAATGTACAGTTGAATGTACTTGCGTATTAAAGAAAGACCTCATAAAGCTTATCCTTTTAAAAAAACAAGGATCATGACATTCATAGAGTGATTTGAAGTTTAAATCACCTTCAAAATTTTGTTTACGAAGGGATTCCGCCATTTTATATCATTAACTTTACTAATCTAGTTTTTGTATGAATGATTCATAGTAATATATTTGTGTTAGTGTTTTGTCCTCGGTTAAGTTCTTGAAGAGCGATAATCCGTTACCTTTTTGGCTGTTTTCTTTTTTTTAAGTATTTTTAAGTCATTTCTTCATATTGAGTAATAATACTTTCTTTATCTTTGATTCGCTCCGTTGGCATAATTAATATTTACATTAAAATAGCAATTTTTATAGCCATAATAAAATTGTCATATGGGAATTTTTACAAAAGAAGTAAGTATGGTGGTAGTTATTTTTTCGTCGAATTGTCAACTTTATATTCAAATTTTTAATCTTAGCTTGATAACTTTGAATCATTTATATTGCATTTAAATAAAATGAAATCTCGTATCACACAGGTGGCATAAGATCAATCAATAGTAGATCCTGAATAAGTCAAAGAAAAAAGAAAAATGTTTTATGTTGCTGTTTAAACACTTTTAGATTTTTTTTTTTTAGGTTTAACATCTTTTTATTTCTTGGCCGTCATTACAAGCGCTTCTCTTAGTTAATTACATCAAAGTTGTTTTTTTTAATTATTTTAATTTATTTTTCATGTTGATTTGTTTCTAGATTCCCGTTTCAAATTATTCTGGTAAATATTAAGGTGTCCGAATGTACGTAATAATACTTTGGCATGTGTCAAACATGTTTGCTTGATATTTTTTTAACGTTTTATGTCTACTTTAGTTATGTTTATTTCAGATATAAATAAAAGTTGTATGACCTACTTGTTTGATGGCCACTACAAATTAGAGGAAAACCAGTTTGAAGTTAACAGAAAATATTTAAATTATAAATGGTGTAAATTTACATTCCTCTCTCGTGCAATCAAGCTTACAAAAACACCAGATGTTGGGAATTTTTTTTAAAAAATTACTTCTCTTCAGTGAACAGCGTGTTCACCTCAATTCACATTCCCAGGAAAATATTTGGAGATGGTAAAAATCGAAGTGTGGATATGGATGTTTGCCATGACCTATTACATCTTCGTGGTACGATAACGAGTAATTACCCATCATGCAATATCTCATGGTATTGGAGATTATTTGGTGCAAGTAAAATGTAATAGATTACACTAGGAAGATTAAATTGTAGCATCACTGAAGAAAGATCCTTGATATGACCAATTAGTGTAAAATGTTAAAGAACTCCAAGTCTCCCTATATTTATTTACAGCTACAGACTGAAGTAGATTCATAGCTTTCTCACGTATATTAGGAGAATGCGGCCGTGAACTATTCTAACCGGCATTTGTAAGCTTTAGGCCGATTTTCTATCATTCATGGCGCCCACACCGCTCAAAGATATTCAAACTGCAAGTTATATACAACCGTTCTCTCGGATCAATTTTTTAAAATGTTTTCAATCGAATAACATCCGTAAGTTTTTGAGATGATCGTTCTGCGTCGGATTTCGTAGAATGACAATACAGAATTACAAAGAACTATGCAAAATGCGAGAAACCACATCAATTGAAAACAGCAGCAACGACAAAAATGGATAGCATTTTTCACCATTTTTTTAACATTAATGATAGATTTTGATTCTGAAAGTCCGTGCAGTTCAAAGACAAAATTCAAGTAATTATTAGTTGAAAAGTTTTCAAAAATGATGCTATGATTCGAATGAAATCTGAGGAGCTTCAAGAACGACACTTTCTGAATCTGACTGAAATGAACCAGACTTTCCACAGTAACTTAAACAAAAGTTTAGGAAGGAAACTGCAATCAATACAAAAAAGAGCGGTAATATTCAGATGATGTAGAAAGCGTTTTTAACGCTGTTTAAAAAGAAATATTTTTTTTCAATTTTAATCAATAGAAAAGTTGCCTTTTTGTTCCATGAATGCGGAATATTTCTTGTCTAAGAATGCCTGACCAAAATTTCCTACTGAATAGCTGCAATTTCTGGACTTGTTTTATATAACGAAGATAACAATATCAGCACTAGTGTTTCTTAGGTATTTTTATTTCATTTTGTATGGTGAGTGTATGAGGGAATTTCAGAGAATTATCGAAATGTTTGCTGCATGAGTTGTACCTTGGAAATGTTTCAAAAGATAAATTCTTCTCGGCACAGGTTAAAAAGACTCTCGGGGAAACATTTTTCCAGAAATCATTAAAAAAAAACTAGTGAAATATTAACATAACTTATATAAATACAGTAACCCTGCTTACTCTCTAAAACCACATATCATTCCTGCATACGGTGAACGTAGTTTTAACCAAAAGTCAAAATTTTCAGTCTTTTTTTTTTCATTTCTGCGCCTGCTTGCGTGTGTGTCACCGCAACAACTTTGCTTTTCCCATTGGTCGTTACAAGGTTCTTCCCAGAGGGATCAATCTCAGTTCATATATATGATATCTTATCGAGAACACTCCATCTTTTGCACTATCTTTGTTTCCGGAATAGTTTGTCTTGATCAGTATTTGGTAATTAGCTCTACGCCGATTAGATATTATCGCCGCCGTACAACGCTAGGAAGCGTCCCTTATCTTATCTCAAGAATGCAGAAGTTAAATGACAATTATTTAAGCTTAAGATCTTCCAGTGCGCGAGCGATCGTGGTTCTCATCAATTTCCTCTCTATTATTGATCTAAGCATTTATTTTACCCTTCAACCTCCCATTTTGTAGAGGTTTGCCATACATTCACATAAAGACGTTAAATTGATTATTTAGTGTTTTCCCTGCATTTCTTTTCTTCCGAACATACTCCTGTGGTTGTTAAATTCTGTAGTCTTTATTTCTTCATTACCTGCCACAGAAATTTAATCGCTTTCTTTCTAAGAGGAAACAAAATATGCCCCATATTTTCTTGAAGACTTTCCCTTCCTCTCATGCTTTCCTGCTAATCTTAGCATTAATCTCTAGAAAGGTGTCACTGTTGATTGAAGTCTAGTTCTATATTTGAGAAAACTGTTCAGTATTTCTTTAATATACTATTTCTCATCTAATACAAGGTCCAATGGCTGATCGTTGTAGAAGGTTTGCTGCTGTGTGAGCTTATACAAAGCCAAGAACAGAAGTTTATGGGAGTATACAAGAAAGATAACAGTTAACCTTCGTCTTAAATACAAGGTTTTAGTGATTGGAAAAAATGTTGATGGCAGCCTGTTCAAGAAAGCAACAATTCTTGGGAAGAAGCTGCCTAAATGGAAGTTCTTATTAATTGAATAAGAATGGAATGTGGATGATTCGCACTTGTCTACTTGGCATGACGAGTCTCGGTTGTAAAGGTCATGGGAGGAGGGACTAAAGAATGTATTTCGTCAAATCATATGCCATGAAAATAGTGATAGAGACACGAGAAGCTCGCTGCGTTATGCCTGTCGAAAAGTTGTTGTATAGTATAGAATAATTCATCAACCACAAGGACGCGTAAACGTTTTCGATCTCTATAAAGAGAACCGAATGAAAACTGGGCAGCTTAAATCAAGATATGGCGTAAATATAGCAAGAAAGTTGAAGACAACAATCCGAAAAATGTAAATAGTGGAAATAGTAATTTCCCCGTTGAATCAACTGGACTAGCTCAGAGGAGGGATTAGTTACTAATTTCTGGTATTCCAGATTTTGAGAGGTTCTTCTGTAAACTGTTGGCATCTGCACAGATACTCACTAATAATGAACTGCCATATAACTGATTGATTGATTCGATTTCTACGGTTTACCAACCCCTTGCATGTTATCTAAAGCCAAATAATATATTAAGATTATAAGAATTTATTTTGAAATAATAATGAATTAATGATACATGTCTTAATAATTAACCCATACCTGGGGGAAAAGAGGTAAATTCATAAGTATTTCCAAGGGCATTTACGCGTAAATGAATATAAAGAACCCAACTGGAATCCGAACTCGATTATCAGATTAATAATTCCAAGCCATTATCCATTACACCATCTGCACACCCAAGTTTACAGTATATGTTATTCCCAAGCGGTCATCCATCTATGAACTGACCAGGCTCGACGTTGCTTAACTGTTATATAAGATATTAGATATTACATTGTTGTCGATCACTCTTTTTTGCTTCTAATGTTATTTGGACACGTTTCTTGGGGAAATGTTCGTTATTCCTACCAGGATAATAGAGGGCAGATAGAAATGAAGGTAATGAAAGAATAAAGTATATAATATTCAACTATTTTCTTTTTTACAGTGAAACACTGCGAAGTACGATGCTTATTTTCTTTGACTTATTAGTCTTTTTAATTGATGATTTTGCTATAAACATGTTTTTGTCCATGTCTGTTACGCAGAAAGTGTCAAGTATTTAGATTAGTTTCTCACGTTGCTTGACGGCTGTGAACAGTCTATTGTTACACTTGTCCAACAAACGTAACTCATGAGCATATGATCAACTAAAACCCAGAGATTGTTTATTTCTTTCTTCTTCTTTTTTTTTAAATCGATCCTCTTCGATCGATCAACTTCCTTGTCGTCGATACGCCAAAAAGATTGTTATTATAAGATAATGGCGATATAAGTAATTGCCTTGAAACATCTGGTGGCTTATGTTCGAGTTATCCTAAAGAACAAAATTCACACTCGGGCAACAGCTGTGCAATTTACATTAAACCCGAAAGAAAAGAAAAAGAATAAGTCTTAAACATCAAATTAGAAATCTTCTTGTATATTACTTGAACGATTAGGGTAATCGTTAAAGTTAGCAAAAAACTTGTCTGTCGGATATCTAACGCGGATTAATCTTACATATTTGGCTTATTCTCTATGATACCCCGCATAAATATTTGTAATTTTTTGTCTGTTTTCATTTTACAAAACATGACTTGACCCACCAGGCACAAAAAAGATTGACTCTATTTTGCATAAAAAGTATCACATTTATATTTGTGTTCTCTTTAAAATCTTCGGACAACTTTAGAAATAAAGATATATTAAATTGAAAAAAAAAAATTGTATTTAACAGATTTACAATAAGTGCCATTGCTTTTAGTCGGTAAATTATGTATTTATTTCGCAAAAAAGATGAATAGAAAATATTTACTAAGTTTAACTTAATCTATGATATTTCCTTGACCATTGATATTTTAATGCCTTCTAAATGATATCCAGATGATCCCGTTTACCTGTACAATACTGAATGCACAGAATTGAAATATTTACATGAGAAATGTTTATTATAGCTGTTTTATCACTTTTTTCATTCTTTCTTTTAATACAGCATCATGTAAAGATGTGGATTTAAGACTGGTGTAATGGTTAGCAGCAGAGAATATGAAATTGCACAGTCGAGTTCGAATTCAAGTTGGGTGTGTTTAAGCCAATTACACAAAATACCTTTAAGGAAAGGTATGAATCTATTTCATCCTCACTGACATTGCGTTAAATAGTAAGACTTGTATAAAAATAAACGAATTCTACTTACAAATCAACATGAATTTGGCCTTTAAATAACTCACGGGTTTTATAAGCCGTATAAAATCATCCAATCAACAACTCATTACTTACAACTTCATGTCTTCTGTTTCTCTTCCATTTGCTCTTATTTCGCCATCCATTCCTTCCGCTTTGTTAGGTCGTTTTCTCGTTAATTACTCCTGAATCTCTTGCCTTCAGCATATCCTGTGCGCCTAGAATTTTCCAAGTTAACATTCTGCTTATAAAGCTCTATTAGTTCAGATCTATCTTCCTCATTGTTAGTATCAATTTCCTTTACATTTCTTTGTGATAAGAATTTTTTTTAAATCATTGAATTACCATATATTTCTGCGTATAAGACGACCTTTAGATCCCAAAATTCACCATTAAAAATTGGGTGTCGTCTTGCAATACAACTCTGAAAAAGAAACCATAAATTCTGAGTAATATTTGTCGATCGGCTAACCTCGGCCTCAGTACGATAACCAATAACGTGTATGTAAAGATTAACATTATCAAATAACATGATAATAAATGTAATAAAACCATTTCTACCTTATATATTACTGGTATAACTTGATAATAAATTGCCTAATCGAAGAATAATTCTACATCTATGAAATCAATATGAACCCATGCAAACTCATCTAAAAAAATGTAAACATTGAATTATGATTGCGTTCACAGAAAACTATATTTCGCTAAACGTTAAATAATCATCATGCGAGTGCTAATTACGGTAGTAATAACATTTAGGATATCAATATTCATTTCTCATTAAAAATTCGTTATAATTTTGGTATTAAATAATAACACAGTTTAGGATTAGATACAGCCTTTATTTTTAAAATTAGAACCCTTTTGCAGTTGTTGAATTTAATGCAGGAAAAAGAAGAAGAATCAGTATTCGCAAGACATCACGTAAGGAAACGTGAACAAAATATGGCGACGTATGTATGAAAAACATGATATAGAAATGGTTTCATTATTTCGTTTATTTTGAATTTCGGGGGATACAGTTACAGCATTTCCAATAACATCATCTTTATATAATCAATAAACAGACGTCTTATACTACAGCTAAAGGAAAAATTCAGGTAAACCTGCTATATTTTTTACCTTGTCTAATCTAAAAGTCGCCTTATATCCAGAAATATACAGTAGGTCAAATATATGTTTAAAAAGGCCATAATTTTCACCACCCTATTTCGGGTAGTAAAGCTTACATTACTTTCTGAAAACAACTTTGGATTTTCAAACTATTTCTATAAAAATATTATTGTACAATGCATTTCTATAAAAAGTAAGATCAATATTTTTATTATTGTAAATTATTATCTTATTTGGATGCTGAATATTTCGAGTCATGAATAAACTAACAAAGAATTTTAAAGTGTTCTTTATTAAGACGAAAAAACTTCTCATCAGTCATATTTACATTAGATAAAAAAATATACATATTCTATCAGTTTATAGTAACGCCTAACTACCTTGTTTTTGTAAAGGCGTTTTACAAAATGAGTTCCGAGAAATCTACTTAAAAAGATATACAATTTATTTTTACTATAACCAGAAACATTTGCTTTTGTAATAATGTCTAAAGTTCATTGACAAATGCTGGACTACTGGAAATATTAATGGGTGTAATGGCAGAGTTTTTTTTTTTTTTCTTGTCATAATCTATCTAGAACATTTACAAATCTACAATTAGCACGTTCATTGAATAATGTTGCCATATCTGGTCTGACGCTCCTGCTATTCATCTCGAACCTCTTGATAAAATACAAAGCTACAGTTACTTTCTCAACAGCGTGTCGTGGATTCCCTCTGTCTTTTTTACAGATATTTTTATGGCAACATCTTTGCCGGGCTTTTTTCCCTGGTTCTCGAATACATGAATTTAAGCGTGCTACTATATTGGTATCTAGGTCCCACCTGTTTAATGTTGAAATAGCTAACTGCAAATGCCATTTCTCCTCCAGCAGTTACTTTTTTCGCACTTCACTTCTATGGAACTGACTTCCGTTTACTTGCTTCCCTGATTAATGCAACATCAAAAGTTAAAATGCAACATCAATCGACATCTTCGATCTTTTTGAATCCAGTTCATATTCTCTCATTTCCTCAGTCCTTCCTATTCTCAGTCTTTACTCTCACTTTCCCTCCCTTTAACTCCTTTCGTACTAGTGCCATTGCCGCCTTGTTTGGAGTTGTCATATGCCCCAGTCGACGAATGGGTTTATAAGGCGATCATACGCCGACCAGAAGATATATACATTATCACACCTGTGGAGAGATACAGACTATCTCTCTCAGATCATGAAAATGGACAATTAGTAAACAAAAAATATTTTAAAGAACACTTATTGAACAGTAGTCTTTTCCCTGGTTCGCTTCGGTTTCAACACGAATACTGATCCACAATTCAAGGATGAACGATAAGGCGTAGTAAATTTTGATATAAGAACTTTAATATGTACAGATCTCAATAATATTAAAATAAAAGAAAAGCACTTTTTTATTATAGATTGTCATTCGTTCAGTTATAGTGTCGCTTAATGATATGCAAATGAAAAACATTCAAGTTTTTTCCCTTATATATAACGTGTTCCTTTCAGGACGTTAGTAGTCGTGGCTCTGTGTAACATCATGTCTCTTGCAGCTCTTAATAACTTTTGTCTTTTTCCTATCTCCCCCATACCCTGCTACGACATCTATTCACTCATGATCGCCAGATAGTTCATGCTTTGTTTATTATTTCTCTCTTACATTCAATTTGTCCTATAAATATCAAATTTTCCAAGACTTCTTTCTTCATTATGTATCCTAGAAACTTCAACTGTCTTTTTCTTGATGTTATATACAAGTTTTCTTTTCGTTGCCATTGTTTCTAGAATTGTGTCTTTGCTCTCGTGTTCGACCCACGGAATAATCAGCCAAATGTAGAAACACATTTCTGTTGTTTCAAGTATTTTCTTCATCTGTGAGGAGATTGCCCAGCATCACTGCCGTATAGTAGGACTGGTATTATATTGCATTTCAGTACTCTTTGTTTCTAACTATATTTTTTTCTGTTTCTTGTGTTATATATTCTACAAAGATTTTTAGAATGTTTAATAGAATTAATTTTTAATATTTCAAATTAGTTATTTATTATATCTACACTTAGTAAAGACTAAAATAGTTTTATTAAATCATATTTATTCTCGAAGTATTCATTAATCCCCATTATAAGCTGAAATTTTATTAGCCTATATGTATATCTCGTTACGAAAAAGCAAGATCATCCCTGCTGTACATAAACAATTTTTCGCTGATATCTTCACCGGCGGAATTACTTTTCATTAATTATCTACTCGGATAGATATTTGTAATTCTTTTACCATTCGACAACTATATAATGTGTAATGGAAAACATTATATTCAGCTCTTTTCACCTGGCACCAGCGCTAGCAAATAACAATGAGATTATTAAGTATATTATGTCTTTTCTCTTTGAATGTCTGAGATGTGGAATTACCATCATTTGCCTTCGGACTGTTGTCCTCATCGTTGTTTTTGTTATCACAGCGTTTCGGCTTCTGATGCCATTCTGTCTTCATTGATTTTATATCGATCGGATTATCCACAGGGAATTTCCCCACTTCATTTAATCAACCGAGGTAGACAGTTCTCGTTCCACTACCCATATTTAGATATATCTCGGCTAGATATTATTAATAACAGTTCTGCTCAGTTATTGTTCCCTTGTTTCCACTTAGTTCTGGTACACACCGCCCGACCTAGGGATTGAACTCAGAATTGCTATATCACCAAATTCATGAACGATCGTTTTAATCCACCTGGCGATTGTTCCGTAGGACATTTTTCCTACATGAAGCATATTCAATTGTATGTGCATAAAGTAACTACGAAAGTAAGAATTGTATTAGTAAAAACAGTGAGTGATAAACGAAATGGCCAAATGCTCCAATATAACTTCCGTACAGAAATTACGTCAGTCGTAAAGTGTTACGATGATTTCTGTTTAGCTTTCTTCTCTGCAAGAACTGATTTTGTTACTTTAAATGTTATCATTAGAGTAAATTATTTTTCAGGCACTGATTTTATAAATGAATCTTGCTTGCAACATCGCTGTCTGTATAACAACTAAAGAATTTCGTTAGAAATAAAAGAAAGAAAATTTCAATGAAATGTATTATCAATCTTCATTTGTGGCAGAAACAGTTTGCTCACAGATATCGTGGAGACTTGAGGCAGCATATATTCTAAAGAAAAAATTCTATAGACGAAACATATGAGCAATGAAGAAATTTTAACGAAATGAGAAAAAGAAAAATTTCGATTGAATTAAAAAAAATGCACTTCTGGGACACAAAAGGAAAGAGGGCTTGGAAAACTTGATACTCACAAGACTGTATGGCGCAAGAGGAGCGGGGGGAAACTTCCAGTAATCTGCGTTAAGAGCATGTATAACGGATGATAGAACAGCGACCTGGTGGAAAAATCTTAGAGCTACAGGAAGTTGTGGAGAACCTGATCACTCACACCATAAAGCTACAAAACGCATAAAAGAAGATGAATATGTTATTTATGTTGAAATATATCGGTTTTCGAACTAAGTTAATAAATTTTCGGACTGAATTATTTGTGAATTAATAAATTGTGAAAATAATGCTTGGAGAAGGATTTTCTTACAAAGGATGCTCAATTTCTCCGAGATACAGTTTGACCTTATATGGTGTGTTTTATTTTTTATTACATCCTATGTTTGTTTTTCTGACTAATTTGTTATTTTGCGTGTAATGTTCAAAACGTTACCTATAAATACTAATATGCGTTAATAATATTAGTGTATGCGTTGCTATCATGTTAGTAAAGCGTAAATATTTTTTTCTCGATATTATATAGTTTTCACATTGCTTTCAATAAAATTATAATAAACGACGGGTATATATATATATATATATATATATATATATATATATATATATAAAAAAAAATGAATCAATCATACAAAAAATAAATTAGTAAAGTAAATGATATAAAATGCCGAAATCCATTCACGAACAAAATTTTAAAGATGCATTAACCAACAAATCACTCGATGAATGATATGATCTTTGTTTTGTTTTGTTTTGTTTTTTTTTAATTTTAAGCTTTATAAGTTATTTTTTAATTACGCAAGTACTTTAAACTGTACATTCAGTCATCTTCATTCAGTCATCTTCAGACATGGTAATTATTTTATCTAAGACGAAAAAAATAATGCTAATCAGATTTTTTTTTTTTAAATTGCACCACATATTTGAAATATATATATATATGTATGGGAGAGAGAGGGATAGATACGGAGAAAACACATCCCAGATTTTTAAGTTTGATACAAATATCTAGCAAACTGCTATCGAATATTTCACTTTTCTTTAAATAAATAGCTACTGTTTTTATTCATTTGGTTTTAAAATTGGCATCCTGTAAATGGTGACCGATATACGCTATTCATTGTTGTAGATATTTCTAAAGTTTTCCATTATCCGCAACTTCGGCTGCCTCTAGCTCTTCCAGGTGGCTTTTTTTAAACGCAGAACATGTGGCCCTGAAATTCTCAACGCTTGTCAGTACCGGTTTTCTATCGTGAACAGCATCATTCCGATGTGACATGAAATGAGCACGAAAACCTCTCTGTGTTGCTGGTAAAGATTCCCCAGTCTTAAAAACAACAACATTCCACCAGAAAATGCAGTGTTTGCCGATTCAAGTCATTATGGTAATTGAAAAAATTGCTAAGACTTTAGCAAGATAAAGGCATTTCAACTTGCTACAGGTCATTAGCCCATCACACGAGGCATTTAATATATATATATATATATATATATATATATATATATATATAAGTATATGATTGGTGTATACGGAATAAATCCCAATAACAAACAATTACTATTCTTAAAAGTGTGCTCAATACAGAGTAGAGTGAATATAATTATTTATTTAAAAATTATAACATAAATATCTTATAAAATAACTACAAAAATAGCCATTTTTTTCAACACCTCTTGTGTCTTATCAAGTGATGATGTTGAATGTAGATTATTGAAGTTAACACCCAGAGGCGACAGGCTAAACGCAAGCATTACGCCACCTATTGCATAGGCTATAATAATTTATACTAGTAGAGAAGTAGCCTATGGGTGTTAACTTTAATGTCCACTTTTATATTTACATACGCTCTTGTACTGATGTAGAGCACTTTAACCCATAAATATACCTTACCTTAAAACTATATTTTGACATTTGCCAAGTTAGATCGACTACTCTATTGCACGCAATCAAGCCTCGTAACATAATATTTTCATCTCGTGAAACGACCCCTGAGTAATAATACTCTCACAATATATCTCGAAGCCATCTAGTTAGGGTTACTAGTAGGATTGACTGACAGGGGTGTCCATTTTTAATTGACAACCAGTCTAGATGTATAATTCTGAATTTAAAATTTGTTGAATGGAAGCTTTTTGTTTCACCCTGTAACACCTGCTTGCCGCGGAAACCACAGCAGCAACATCTACACCGAGAAAGTTATGATCTTTATCATCGATTTGTAAGCTAAATGTTGAATATAATGCAACATAGATTAACGTAGTTTACGACACAGTAAATTTGGAAAGATAAAATAAACTTTGATGTGTCCCGTTGATTTCTTTCAGTTTCTTCATAATCCAGTCAAAGCTTCGTAATTTCAGGCATACTTTTTATTTCTCTCAGTTCTAAATTAAATATTTGGAAACATGTACTTAGAATTCTTTCCCGACGATTCTATATCATGTAAAGTAAGACATTAAATTATTCTTCGTAAATTGATCACAGATCACGCCTCTGCGGCTGGCGCTGTAGAATACGCCAACTGAAGCCCCAGGATCTGTGTGACAGAGATGTCCATATTCCGGATGAAAAAGTGATCAAACGACGTGCAACATTTCATTTTGGCCCATATCATGTGGAACCCTGATCCACAAATAATCCTAGATCTCTATAGTTGTTCAACCTTGTTCCCCATTAGTACCAATTAATATTGCTTAGGCAGTAGATGCAAATCGAAACGTTGGTTAAAAGACATTCGTTAAGGGTAAAACTGTGAAAGATAAAAAAAAATTGACATGACACCGCATATACATGGATTGAGAAAGTGAAGATTATGCTGGTGTTCATGCTATTTTGGGACCGAGTATACTATCTGTGTATGCTTGCTAATATGACAAATAACGTGTTTCTCCCTTGACTAGCATCACTGGTAGTTAGTGACCACAAGTAATGAAATTCACAAAACTATGGTTCCCGTCTAAAATCTTCCAAGCATCCGAAACCTGAAACAGACACATATAAAGGCTCAATAAGATCAACTACTTCTTTCATAATACGTCAATTGATGATATCCCCGTCACCAGACTGTCTGCATTTATCATTGAAATTCATATCTCCCCCATTGTTGAAACTAAAAGATAATATACTTCTCGTAGAATCGTTGGTAATCTTAACCAAAAGTACTCCTAAAAAGACATTCTACAAACTTAAAAGCACATCCCCACAAATACCTGAACACATCGAATGGCGTAATGAGAAGCTGGAAACCTCTCTCTCTCTCTCTGCACCTTAAATGATTTAAAAACAAATCTTAGTATACGAAGATTTATGTATGTACGAAATATCTTCTTCATGAAAAATGGTGAAAATTTACCATCAACATGTATATCGTTACCTTCAGAATTCATACCATACACCCAATACTGAAAATAGGATACACCATCACCAAAGTTGAAATATATGTTCCTTATCCACTGAAATGTTACAAATGCCAAATGTTTGGGCATCATTAGGACAAATGCACCAAAATCCAATATCCAGAAAGTGCGAAGAGAATAACCTGCAACACATATAAATCAACTGTGATCGTAATTTATAATGTGCAAACAGTGATGGAAGCCATTTTCTGCCGACTCAAGATCACGTGAAATACTGAAGGTAGAAAAGGAAGACGTAAGACTGAAGAACTCTCAAGACCTGAACTTCGATGAATCGAGAAAAATGTTCGAATCTAAAATTAGAATATATTTTTTACAAGAATCAAATTATACACAGCCACCACAACCTAAGATACACCCACTCACAAAAACCTAACCCTCTTAAATCAAAGATATAAAAATCACCATTGACTTCACCTGCGCAACCACAGCAGAGCAAAAAGAAAACCATTATTGAGGTTGAAACCGCAAAACAAGAGTCTCAGTCACAAAGATAATAAAAGAGATATTAACCAAACTTAAACCTCGTGCTGGTCAGTACCATCACTGACATAAATAGCCTTACAAACGACAGCCAATTCACAATCTAATTTCTTAACGCATCAAATATGACCAATAAAATCATCTAGTGGAATTTCAACACACTAATTTCAAAACAGACCCACTAAAGGCACTGAAAATAGACTACAGAGCCAAAATGTTTGTGAATATGGACCAAAACTTTCAAAGTCATCCTATGGACCGACCGTGGTTTAAAACCCAATTTCAATAAATTCATTATATTATTTATAATATTAATTCCCTCCGCATTGTGTTTGCAAAAACTCTCCTAGAGAAAGAATCACACCTACAAAACCCAAAACTGTAAACAATCCCACGTCGTCCACGTGAAAGACCTCTGAGCAAAAAGTATGTGCATTAATCGTGAGTAGGAAAGATAGTCTTCAAATCAGAGATGAAATGAAGAGAAGCTGACAGACATTTGTCGTTCAAACAACCCTGGACAAAACAATTACAATTGTTCAATATATATTCCACTGCATGACACTATAAAGACACTATAAAGAATCATGACCTCTGGATCAACTCCCTAAACATTTTCTCCTATTAGGGGATTCCAATAGATTCCTATGGGGATCTATGAACACGAACTAAAGGCAATAAACTAGATGAAACCTAAACAACAACAGTATATACATCTTAAATAACAAATTCCAAGCATTTAAATCCTGCCAATAGATTACAATCAGATATACAAATGAGAATATACCACCCAAAAATCTATATGAATTTCATATGAAAAAATACGAGGAAATTCTTCCCAGTACTACTTAAAAACCAGTATCTCGTAAGAAATATAATCTTACTCGTTGGAAAAGAAGTGATGCAGTCTGGGAAAATTCAAAGAAGAATGCAAGAAACGATTACCACGAAACTCCATACGTAGGGATCAAGTTAACTACTTTGCAAAAACAATGATAGCAATGGAGTGTATACGAAAGGATTCAACTAAGAAAAACTCTGCAAATCCTATTTGATGAAATTTAACCAACTGAAAAGAGCAACTCTCTGGAAATTCAAAAATGTCTAACTGATTTACTGTTTAACTAGATACAATAGCCACTTCTACTCTAAAAGTTTGTTTTCTTTATCATCTATGGAACTCGCTACCAATTTCTTGTTTCCCTGTTAACTTCAAATCTTTAAAAATTTAAATCGAACGACAATCGGCATCTTGTGTCTTCTTGAACTCTGTTCCGTTTTGTGCATTCCTCAATCATCCCCATAAAAGTGTTCTCTTTCTCTTTCACTCACTGTAACGCCCACCCTGAATTCTATTGATATTATTGCCTTGCTTGGAGTGAAACGATTAAAATAAAAGAGAAAGTCCCTAAAACAATAAATTAATCCAAATGAGAATGTTGAAAACATGTGGTTAAGATCAACTCCATAACAAAAACAAAATCAATATGGGACATGAATAGGAAAATATCTATAAAAAAACAAAAAAAAATAGCAGGACTCCATTAAAAAAAATCATGCAAAATTTAAGATCGAAAAAATCATGGCTTATATCTTCACCCAGATCTTTGCCCAAAATTCATCACCCAAAAACATGAGATTAAAAAAAATCAAAGAAAGAGAAGCAAAGGGAAATGGAAAATTTAAATCTCAAAATGATTAATATTACGACCAAAATTTCTCAACCAGCTAACAGCCCTAATCAACGTTGATGATACAATCACGGAACCAGATGAGACTGAAAACCAATTCCTGACATTTCACTTAAATAGCTACAACAAACATACAACAAAAAGCTATAATAATCATTCTTTCCATAAAACCAAGAGGATTCAATAATAGCAAAAATGGAAAAACATTTAGAGAACCAAAACCTATTATCTAACTTCTATTCGGCATTCAGAAAAGGCAGAAGTACAAGAGATTACCTTATCTGACAAGAGAACTATATGGGGGAAGGATCCATTAAGACGGTACAAATTTTAGCAATATTTTTTATCTGGAAAAAGCAGACGAAAAACATGAAAACAAGGAATTATAAAAGATCTAAATGGACTTGGATTAAAATGCAGTGTACCAGATTCAATGAACCACTTTCTAGACAACAGAAGTTTCAAACACGAATCGGAAACACATTATCTGATCCAAAAATACACGAAATGGATGACACTCAAATGAGCTTAAACAAACAATATTATTACATACTTCAACCCTGGAATCATCAGCTCACTCTACGTTGATGATATTTTGATCTGCTATAGATCTGAAGATATGCACACAGCTGGACGACAGCTACGGCAATGCATTAAAAAATAAATCATAGAAAAGTAATTTATGTTCTCAAAACTCAAATCAAAACGCATACTCTTCTGTCAGCTCCGGAAATTGCACAATGGCACCACCTTGCAAATCGACGTAAATTGTTAGCTGTCATTTTTTTACTCTAAAATAACATTCATACAACACATCAAGGCACTGAGAATCAAATGTAACAAGGCATTCCAACTGGTGAAATTGGTGACCCATACTGACTGGGGAACAGATAAATAACATTTTAAGTATATATCAACGTTAATAAGCTAAAATATTACACTACGCCCATTGATGATAGTTTCAAGTGACTGTAATTAAGATTTTCTAGCTAATCCATAAATGCGTTTCATTTATAGATTAGCCAGAAAATATTAACTAAAATCACTCAAAAAAATCCAATATCAATAATTAAATCTTACAAAGTGATCATTCAATATATCCCCAGTAGATACCTTGGATTATGTGAACATGGTTTGAAAATAATTTTTCGAAAACTATTATTCGAAAGGTATTTATTCGAATTGAAAATTTTTTGAGTGAAAATTGATGGGACAATTATGCTAAGTCATACTTATAAGAAATGTAAAATTTAGTGAGAAGAATACTTAAACTTAAGTTATATCACACTGCATGCAAATAGTCAAAAACTACTGTAGAGTACTCGTTAGAGAACGACACTAATTTTTTAAAATTTCCCTTTACCTCCTCCCGGTATTTATTGGCGCACTTGATCTTTTTCAACCTGCTCTTTCTTTTGCAATATGAATTTCCAGCAAGCCCTGTTCTCTTTTAAGAGATTCTAAAAATTTCCATATCGTGAGTTGACAGGATGACACTTGCTGCAAAAACGCACTATATAATCCTGCAAGTGAGTTATTAGTTTTAGGTGAACAAGCATTGACTCTCTCAAAGCAATACCACATACGTATTTCAAATTTAAAATAATTACCATTACAACCAGTACGTCTCGAACTCACAAACCCACCAGACCAGAAGAGGAAATTCCAAAGATATTTTTTTTTAAAATTGGAAGTGAGGTTATTATAATGTTGTGAAATGCCATGGAGTGTATTGGAATTTGACTATTTAGCTATTGATATACATAAACTATTACATTTTATCACATAATGTTAGTTGCTGCTAAAATCCCTCAGACACACTCAGAGTAGCAGTATTTAACTTATCAGCCATTATGTTATATTTGTATTATTTTTTGAAGTTAGAGAAACTTGAGAAATTATATACTATTTATGCAGAACTGAGGTTGAATATATAGAGTAGTACGTTAGAAACTGCCCTTGATTTAACGGAGAACGTTTCAGCATCTTTTCAAATTATTTTAAAATATTATTACTCACTAAGAGACCATGATCCTTCAGGGCAAAGAAGACAGGTTACTCGGTGGATTTATTTTAATTTATTATATTACAGACGTTAACCTTTGCCTATTGCACGGTTTTAGTAATTCAGATCTTTGTTGTTTTTCTTTCATCTTATAGTGGTTACCATCCAATTCTAGAGAACCCAGCCTAACATGCTAACTGAGAAATACGTACCCATCCCCGACTATTACAAGAGAAAGAATTATGCTCAAATCCATTTTTCCTAGAAAAGAATGCAATTTTGACTTGAAAATCAGCATTCTATATTTCTGGTATAGACATAGAATAAAAAATCACGCCCGTACACAGAATGATAAATACATAAGTCATATTGCTACGGGATTGGACAGAGATTTCTTTAGGATATAAAATGAGGCCTGAGTTTTACCTCGGATGTTCTGATTTTTAATCTAAACTGAATGCATTTTGCTTTAACCTGATAATAACAGACCTTTTGAGAGGCACTGAAGTAATTTCTACGACAATATAAGAATGAATTATTCATTAGAATTTGGATAGAGAAAAAGAGAAAAATAGAAACCGCCAAATAATAAAAATGTCGCCAATGCAATGACTGCTTACTCTGATGGCAGGTCATTGTATTTGCTTTCAAGATCATAGAAATGAATAATTCATTTAAAATACAATGGAAGTTGAAGGCTCCAATGAATTAAACTAATTTGCTGCACAAATCAGAAATGGCTCGTATTTCCGTTTGTAGATATTAAGCCTTATTCCAAGAAATCTTTAAAAAAAAGACATAATTCACCAATAAGAGAATGAACTGTAGAAGCCTATGAAATCATGTGGCTTTCCATTAAAAGGTTTAAACTGTTTTAGGGTGCATTTCAGTACGCTTTTAAGAAAATCTCCTTAGTTGAGCAAAAAAGACATATTCAAGGGTGGTATCGGCGATATTTTTTTCAGATAGTAATGAAACAGTTTTGCTTACGATGAAATTATGCCTTTAATTTCTATTGAGTTAAAATATTTTACAAGTATACAAAGTAATAGTTTCTCAGCGGGAACAACTATACGTGGAAGAGAGAATTTGTTCCCGATTCATAGTGTCAAAATAGGGAATGTATTAGCGTTATAATAGGTTTAGATATTTGCAGGGTTACGCCTTCAGAACATATTTATGAAACATCGATTAGATAAATGTGTTAATTCAAAGATCTTGCGTGTTTTGAACCATTGATCTTCACCCTATGTCAAATACCTATTCTCATTATATGTAACAAATAGAAAAACAGCGCTGAAAATAGCTGAATAACAAACTATAACTTAAGTGAGTACATCAGTATTTGATATCTTGATTTATTTTGTACTGTACCGTAGAGCCATGCTTAACAAGTTAAACTTGTTAGCCATTATAAGTGTAATGATTTCGATATTCATTGAATGTCTTACAGGTTGAGCTTGAGCGCACGAGAAGTAAATTTTAGGATAGAACTTAAGGCCACATCAAGCCATTAAAAATGTAAGGTGACGAGATCTATACACCAATCTAGTAATACGCTTTCATTCATAAAGTCTAGGTAAAAAAAACAGGAACTCTTATTTTTCAAAGAATCAGATTCAGTCACTTTCCAAACGCCGAAATGTAACTTTCCTGTGCCTTTTTCTATAAATATATGGGACTTTCTTCTCTTGTATCTAGATTTTATGAATTTAAGCTCAATACTTGATTAACGGCAAGGTCTCGTCATTTTACTGTTAAAATGGCTACATAAGTTCTATTTTAACAGTTTCTTGCTTGAGGAATTCTCTTCCAGCATCTTGCTTTCCAGACAACTTTGTTCTTAAATTATTTCAATGCACTGTTAATCATTTTTCTTCCGTATTAATTCATGTTCTTTTATTGCAACCTGTAATTAATGTTTTCTCTTCTCCCATTCAGTAACCCATTGTATTATTGTGTTGTTTTTTTCTGTAATATTTTTTCCCTTGGTTTGAGTGAAGCGATTAAAAGATATCTGTAAATGTGGTTAAATATAATATCAATTACGTACATATTGTTATTCGTAATTTTCTTTCAAATAAGAAACGAAAATTAATTATACTTTTGGAAATGGTTTCGTAATATGATGCTACTAAACATTGTCTATTTGACGGAGGTTTCATTAAATTCACACAGAATCATCGCAGTATTCGAGGACAAATTTAACAAATATAAATAACTTGTTGACTGATATATCATTCAGCCTAATATAAACTATTGATTCATTCGGTGGGGACATCGGCTATCAGCTAATAATTTATTTTTAATCATTTCACCCCAATCAATGCAATAAAGCCACTAAGGCGCAAGGTGGGTACTGAGTAAGAAACAATAGGAGAAGAAAAAATCAGTATTAACTGGAGAGGGACAATAAAGGAAAAGGAATTATAAATAAAGAAAACAACGATTGACATTGCATTTGAATTTGTAAATTAAATTTGACTGGAAACCATGAAGACTGGAGAGATTTCCACAAGCGAGAAGTGTATGGGAAGTAACTGCTAGCATAGAACTTACTGTTACATCTAGCCTTTTAAACAGTAAAATGCTGAGATCTTGCCGCCAATCTCGTAGTAAACTGAAACGTACAAAAGATAAAAGGTCATCAGAAATATTCTCATGAAATTATTTATAGAAAAGGCACAGGGGAGCTATATTACGGCGGTGGGAAAGTGACATAAGACGATATCCAAATCTGGATTACATGATGACAGAAGAAAATATCCTGTAAGAATGGAAAACGATTTTCATTGTTTTGTCTGTTTAATGGCATATCAAATCCTCATGATATATTTAATGCCGAAGTTTAATTTTCTTGTGAGCTTGAAAGTAATAAAAACGTAGCTTTTGTGCCTATATATGTTTGCGTGTTCATAATTACTAGAGTACTTGATAACTGTATTTTGTGTCGCAGTTTGTTGAAATTATGTTTTGAAATACAGTTCGATTGCTTTAAAAAAATTGTAGGATTTTATATGGATTAAAGCCATGAAATAGTTCATGTTGGGTTTTAGTGGCATTTTAAATGAATTCGAAAGAAGTCGCTACAATTTGTTAGTATGTGCGTATTGCTGGTAATTTTACTATACAGGATGCGATGGGTAAATTGTCGTCATCTTATATTTTTAATCTGACGCATGCGTGTAGATGTTTTTATTTTGTCGACAGCAAAGTATAGTAGGGTCGGTTAGGCAACATCTGCAGGAAAATGAGCACCATGGCGCAATTCACACCGGCATGAAAATGCCATGATGTAGTTCTGGGCATTCGCGCCAAAAGCTCCAATCAAAACATTTCAGTGTGTTTGTGCGTCAATCTGACGATACTGCAGAAGATTCGGAAAGAGTTGAATAATATATCCAGTCATTATCATGGTGTTCGAATATTTCAATAGTGATGACGACATTATGCCTCTCTTCCTCGTCTCACGGGGCCACGGACTCAACTCGGAGGCCTACATCAAGTGCCTTGAGGAGGTTCTGCTGCCTGGGTCAATAGGGTGGCTGCTGCAAGACCCTATGTCTAGCAACAGGTGTCTGCGCCATACCACACAAGCATGAGTACCCAGTCATGACTATTTACATTATTCTGACTCTTGTCCTCATCTTCGTCGCCATATTTATTACAACGTTTTGGCCGTTGTACGCTCCGGCCTTCTTCAGTTGTTTAAAATATCGAACTGAACCCTTCAATTCGCTCACTGGGGTAGACTGTTCTAGACCAGCGTGCCATGTTTAATGGATGTCAGTTATCTTGTGTTAAATCTCCTCTCTACGTTCTCCACTGCCTTAACCGGGTACTGAACTCACACTCTTTGGGTCCTGTCACTGGAACTAGAACAGTCTACCCCAGTGTGCGAAATAAAGGGTTCTGTCTAACATTCCAACCACCTGAGGAAGGCCGGAGCGTACAGAAAACGTTGTAATAAATATGGCGACCCAGATGATGACAACAGTCCGAATAATGTAAATAGTGTACATAATACCTCATCTCAGAAATATAGACAGATGCCATTCATAACTGTCAGACAATTTCAGCGACCACATCACCCTTTACATCTGCACACCTATATCCCAGATTGAAACCCCTTCGATTATTATGCGTGACTTAAATTTGAGCGAGAGGCCAACGCTCCTGGTAACACCAAAGATGAATTGAAGGCAAGTATATGGCATCCTTTACCAACTTAAACAAAAATATCGTCTGGAGGAGGTAGTTGAAGCAAATGGTGATTTTATTTAGTTAATTTACTCTTTAGTATTTCAGGATATTTTGTGTAATTCTGGGAAAAATATCTGTTAAAATGAGATGTCTGTGTTATTTTGAGTTTTGCGTATTTTAAGCGATAATTTATCCATCGCACATTGGAAGTATTGTTGGTAATTTTTTTTACATAAAAACGTATTGCTAGAATATTTAATACAAAAATGTATTTTTATACTTTCAATGTTTTATTTTTTTGGCGGGGTCACTGTTTGCTCATACGTGGGATTCTGTGAGGTGCTACCAACCCGGGTCAGGGATGACCCGTGGACAACATCAAATAAGTGGTGGATCCACGCTCCTCAAAACCGCTGATCTTCTGATAAGATTCATTGTTTCCGGATATAGTGTATCCAGGACTAAGTGAAAAATAACATAGATCACTAATACATATAAATGAAAATATCATGTGAAGAATTATTTTAAAATATTAAAAATGAAAATTTATTGTTAGTTCGATAAACACAGTCTGGAATCTAAAGCATTTTGTCACTACCCACCAAAGATGTTTATGATCAATGAAGATCAATTTTTCATTGACAAACAAATGGTATTAAAATCCCTGTGACATTTCTCATCAACGAGTAAGGATGAGTTATAACATTTACAATAAATGTTCAGCGAACAAAAGTTAAAATTGTAACTAAAGATTATTTTGTTATTTCGTTTTTTCTTTTCAAAGATAACTTAGTGACCTCTTCTTCATCTACTGATGTTTTAATAAAGTGTCTCGTTCCTTTCAAGTTACGTTCTTCGACAGAGAAACTAGTGGATAGGTCGAGGTCTTGGGCGAAACTTTCTCTTACAAATAACTAAACTCTCAAGACAGGAAAATCGAAAAGCATTTACTCACGTATCAGTTTTGACAGACGAGGAATAAATGAGAAAGCATGTCTGCTCAAAAGCGACGTCAGTTTGACGATGTGACAAAAATCGAGGAAAGTAGGCAGTCTGAACACAGGTAAGGTCACTGACATGTTTACTGAAGCAGAATATGTATGTTTCTAAAAATAATTAAAAATATATATATATTTGTGAAAAAAAACATGTTAATTTTAGAAAAAAATACTGTCATTTTTTTTTTTAAGTCGTAGAAATGCCGGATTTAATTTTCAAGAGATTAAAATAAAATACTTTCGATTCATAGATGTTTGGCAATATATATATATATATATATATATATATATATATATATATATATATATATATAAATTAATTCACTGTAAAACCTATCACCTCGTATGGGAGATAAGCTTATTTAACTGACGAATAAATAAAATAAGTCAATCTTATTTAACCCTGGTTTAGACAGTTATTGTCGCAATTAGAAATTCAAAAGCTACAAAAAAAAGTGAAAATAAAAACACGTAGAAAAAATAATACAACGTTTAAAAGCTTAATCTAATAATTAGACAATTTAGCTGTTACAACTGGTATATATATATATATATATATATATATATATATATATATATATATATATATATATATATATATGCCAGATGTCAGCAGCAAAATTATCCAAATCGTGTAACAGCATGGGATAATAAATTAACTGAGTTTTTTTTCCAGGCTTTCAGGTAAGACTTTAGTTATCTTGACATCATATGTCGTAAAAATCACTGAAAAAAAACAGTTGACTTATTCAGCTAGAAATCGAACAGGTTAAATCGTTTAGTGTCGGCTCAAGTGGGCAATGGTGAGAGGAAAAATATAATTCTGGCCTTCAGTGATAGTACCAAAATTTATATTCTGTGTTCCATCTCCATTCAATCACCATCAAGTGAACGAATAATAACTTTAAGGAAGAGGGAACATTACAGAGGAAAACTGGATCGTGATATCACAACAACAAGAGGGATATTCGTATCAAGTCAGAGGTAAATATATTTTTATTGTTCAAAATCTGGTCCATATCCTTTGTAGTGATCTAGGTTAGAGATTATAGCAGAAACTACGGAAAGGATTATATGCATATGACTCGGTAGGAAGTGTTTAATCACTTTATGAGGAAAATTAGGCAAGCATACTCCAGATGAGTCCAGTGAAGAGTTTAAGAAGTTTCAGACAAATCATTCAGCTTTATCAGCAGTGGATGCTAACATCTCAAATCATTTGAAGAGAGTAGGAATAGAGACATTATACATATATAGTACCCTATTACAGAGCGGCGAGTAACCACGATAGCCAAGGAAACACGGACAAAGCTCCTTCACATTTATTAAAAGCTGCAACGAAAAGGTACCTGCTGTGATTGGAGCTGTCAGCCTATATAGCAGAAGACAGCGGTTACTGTGTAGTATAGCGGTCGAACATGCCGGGGAGAACCATGAAGTACATTGAGATTTCACCTGGTATTTCCGACAAGGGATAAATGCGCCGATGTTCAGGTCGACTTTGATCCAAGAAGAAGAAACATCAGTGGTGCAATTCACAATTGGAAAGAATAGCACATTGTGTCCAAATCAACATATATATCATATATATATATATATATATATATATATATATATATATATATATATATATATATATATATATATATATATATATATATTATTAAAGACATTTTTATGTTTAACGTTCTTTTTATAGATACATAAAACGTTAAACATAAAAATGTCTTTAATAAATAAATATATCGGACTTTGTCCATTTCTTAATATATATATATATATATATATATATATATATATATATATATTAAGTTTTCTAGATGGTGATGCCTACCTCTCAACACAGTGAACACCATAGGAAAATTTAGTACAAACCAAGATATGGCAAATGGAGAACTGAAAAACGTTTAAAATTTTTTTCAATTAAAATTTTCTTACAAATTTGTTAAAATTATATATATATATATATATATATATATATATATATATATATATATATAAGTAATAGATTGTGGGGGTGCATGAAATTTGTTGTTAAAGTTGCAAAACGAAGATAGCACATTTTGTAAAAAAGTTATATATATAATGCATTTTTTGGTATAAACATTTGTTCTTGTGTGTGACACACACACACACACACACACACACACATATATATATATATATATATATATATATATATATATATATATATATATATATATACACAGTGGGGGGAAATAAATATTCTCACACTTGAAAAATTGTATTTTTATAAATATAAAAGCCTTAAATAAAACAAATCTCGGCACATTTTATGTATAAAGACACATACTATTAAAAAATAATAATAAACTTAATTAATTCTTATTCTAACAGAAAATAATGCATTTTTTTAATTCTAACTGGTGAAAAAGTATTCGTACAAATCAATTATTAGATTAAAATAATCAATTAATTATGAAAAAGGTATATTCTAGAATGTTTCAGTAATGTTCTCGGTAATTATAGTTAACGCTATTAGCCATTATCAGAGCATTCTGCAATTTCTAGTCTTACGCGAAAGTTCTAATAATGCCTAAAGTCTCTTTGGAAAGATGGGAACAGTTACAGAACGATTTCTAACAACCTGAATTTTCGTTTACTACAATTGCTTCGTTCATTGCAAGGTTTAAGACTAGAAACAGCATCGGAAACCAAAGACGAACAGGTGCTCCGAGGAAAAATTCTCTAAGATCAGCAAGGATATTAGGATGCCAGATCCAATAAAATCCACAGGTTACCCGAGAAAAGCTACAGGAAGATCTGCGTGCATTAGGGATTAAAGTAACCAAGCGTACAATAAGTAATGAACTACACAAAAACAGTCTGAAATCACGCATCCCAAGGAAGACTCCACTCTTCTTGAAACGACAGAGATGCTAGGTTAAATTGGTTAGAGAGCATAAGGATAAAAATATTCGTTTTGGGAAAAAGTACTATGGACAGATGAAACTAAAATAGCGTGGTTTGATCATAATTATCGAAATCATGTGTGGAGGAAGGACGGTGAAGCCTACTTACCAAAGAACACGTTGCCAACTGTAAAGTTTGGTGGTGGCAGTATCATGATCCGGGGCTGTTTTTCTGCAAAAAGTGTTGGCAGAATATCAATAACAGGTGGCAAGATGAATGCCGGAAGATACCAGAAAATCCTGCAAAACAACTTAATGCGTTTTGTTGAGAGACTTCGGCTACCTCCTGATTGGGTTTTCCAACTGGATAATGATCCAAAGCATACCACTAGATCTACAAGGAAATGGTTAGCTGAAAGTAACGTTGATGTCTTGCAATGGCCAAGACAGTCTATAGACTTGAACCCAATCGAGAATTTATGGCGATATTTGAAAATTCTAATTGGGAAAAGAACACCAACAAATATCAAGAATTTGAAGACAATATGCCAAGAAGAAGGGGACAAAATACCACTCAATGTGTGCAAATCATTAGTTAAGACGTACAGGAATAGACTGGTAGCAGTTGAACTCAATAAAGGATATTCCACAAAGTATTAAATTAAGTTAATATGCTTTTTTTGTTTTGTACGAATACTTTTTTCATCAGGTAAAATGAAAAAAACGCATTAATTTCTGTTAGAATACAAATTAATTAAGTTTATTATTATTTTTAATAAAATGTACCTTTATACATAAAATGCATCAAAACTTGTTTTAGTTAAGGCTTTTACATTTATAAAAATACATTTTTTCAAGTGTACGAATATTTATTTCCTCCATTTATTTATATATCCAATGTGTATATATATATATATATATATATATATATACGGGCAACTGTATTTAACTTATTTTCAATTATTAAGAAAATTTGATTTAAATATTATTTGAACGTCTGTTGCACCAAAATTAAAAAAGTATGAAATTCTGATTAATTATTTAATATTAGACATTCTGAACTTTACTACACGAATAACCGATATTAACATATTGTCTTTCCAAAATACGTTTATAATTAATTACATTCAATTTCAATTTTACCAATTAATACAAATATCATTAAAATTCATCTTTATGAGGACATATATGTAGATGCTTTAAATGATGATTCTATAGAGAATTAAATAGTTTGCACTCACTTGGGGAAAAAGAGCTGATCTTGCAATCGAATTATTTTTAAGTTGATATATAACGTAATTTTGTAAAAATGTCTGCAAAATATATAGTTTTACTATGTAAAATCTTATACGTTTGCGGAATAACAAAACAGTACATAAACGTTTATGTTAGATACAGATATTTAACACTTTTTAACACATGTCACAAGATTATTTCTACTTTCATATTTGCAGTTTATGACATTTGAGGTATATATTTAATTGTGGCAAACATTTACACTTTTAGGTTCAATTAGACTGCCATATCATGTTTTGCATAAATATTTAAATTTCACCTGCAGTAACATCGCGAAAACATTCTATATAATATTTTTTTCATTCGAGCAAAATTATTTTCAAATTACTTCTAATAAAACATTCAGGACAGCAATCGAATCTATTTCATTTTCCGAATGTTCTTTCTTCTCTAATTTAACGTAGAACACCAACTTCTACGCGTTTTTATTCATTGTGAACGATATCCATCTTTTCTACCCCAAAAAGCGAGCCGCCATTTGTTATCCAAATATTTGCAAATAGATGCCTGTGATTTCTAAATAGTATATCTTCGTTAGCTTCATTCTACCTAACACGGGTTAAAATTTCTCTGGCAGATATCAACGTTTTCTTGATTTAATTAACCTGTGACTTACATCAATTAGATTATGTTCAGATTTCATACTAGGAAATGTTAAACGAAAAATGGTACATATTTCCGGAAGGAAGAATACTCGTTGGCATAATTTTACCAGATGCAAGTGTTTCATCATTCTGAGTAAATGTATATCAACTGAAACAAAATTTAATGATTTACGTTCTTTGCCTAGAAGGCGTAACAGTATTAAAAATGATGCGGGTCTATAAGCACGGTCACTTCAGTTATTCTTTCTTATTTTTTGAGGTGTCAGGATCAGAGTGCTGTGTACAGATTCATATGATGGTTGAGAGTTAAAATGTGATTAATTTGCCAGGAAAATATTTAACTTATGAATGATTGAGTATTAAAGTAGCCATGGATGATATTTTCTAAAAAATGCATACTCTGCTAATAAAGCTTACGGAAAAATTGTCTCTCACACACACAAAATAAGTACATATATATATATATATATATATATATATATATATATATATATATATATATATTGCATACAGTAGTGGTAGAATTACTTCGAAAGTATAAGGTATTGGCTAGATGTAGACACTATTACTTACTATTATATGGAATTTATTTCTAGGAGATGCAAGTAATAGGCATTTCTACAACACTCTCTCTCTCTCTCTCATATATATATATATATATATATATATATATATATATATATATATATATAATAAGTTTATTTTAATAATCGAGCGTTATAAAAAAAGGATAATACCATTTCAAATAAAAATATATTTAACAAAATGGTATCTGAGGGGAAAAACTTGAAAAAAGGAAAAGACTAGAAATATCCGGATAGGCCAAAAGAATCGCCAAAACCGTAGCCAAAAGAAAAAAAACAATTGAGTAAAGAAGAAAAACTGTAAACTGCTCAATACACTAAGTAGAGCAGAATATATAAAATTCTAGTGAGCCAGAAACTACCTAAAATGCATATACAAATGTATATACAAGGCGAACTGGCAGTGATGTACATAATTGCTAGATCAGCCTCCAGATCGCTCAATTATGACGAAGACATAAATGAA
>CAHIKZ030002122.1:145000-314891 GCA_903632075.3 Acanthosepion pharaonis | reverse complement strand
TTTTTTGATCGATAAATCATCTATAATTTCATTGACTTTAAACCTTTTCACAAAACATAAAATTTGTAATGTAACTGTGTGAAATCTTTAAGAACTTGTTAAAATCAATATGTTTTGATCGATTACATATCGTTTATCTATAATTTCATTGACTTTATAATGTTTTCACAAAGTTATTTAAATTTTGAAGTAAGCGTTGAAAACGTTGAAAAACTAGTCCAAACAGCTTGCTTTTGCACGTAAATCACTATGTATTGTAAACCTTTGTAAAACATAAAATTTGTAATGTAACTGTGTCAAAACTTTAGAAACTAGTTAAAATCAATATGTTTTGATCGATTACATACCGTTTATCTATAATTTCATTGACTTTATAATGTTTTCACAAAGTTATTTAAATTTTGAATTAAGCGTTGAAAACGTTGAAAAAGTCTAGTCCAAACAGCTTGCTTTTTGCACGTAAATCACTATGTATTGTAAACCTTTGTAAAACATAAAATTTGTAATGTAACCTGTGTCAAAAACTTTAGAAACTAGTTAAAATCAATATGTTTTGATCGATTACATACCGTTTATCTATAATTTCATTGACTTTATAATGTTTTCACAAAGTTATTTAAATTTTGAAGTAAGCGTTGAAAACGTTGAAAAACTAGTCCAAACAGCTTGCTTTTTGCACGTAAATCACTATGTATTGTAAACCTTTGTAAAACATAAAATTTGTAATGTAACTGTGTCAAAACATTAGAAACTAGTTAAAATCAATATGTTTTGATCGATTACATATCGTTTATCTATAATTTCATTGACTTTATAATGTTTTCACAAAGTTATTTAAATTTTGAAGTAAGCGTTGAAAACGTTGAAAAACTAGTCCAAACAGCTTGCTTTTTGCACGTAAATCACTATGTATTGTAAACCTTTTGTAAAACATAAAATTTGTAATGTAACTGTGTCAAAACTTTAGAAACTAGTTAAAATCAATATGTTTTGATCGATTACATATCGTTTATCTATAATTTCATTGACTTTTATAATGTTTTCACAAAGTTATTTAAATTTTGAAGTAAGCGTTGAAAACGTTGAAAAACTAGTCCAAACAGCTTGCTTTTTGCACGTAAATCACTATGTATTGTAAACCTTTGTAAAACATAAAATTTGTAATGTAACTGTGTCAAAACATTAGAAACTAGTTAAAATCAATATGTTTTGATCGATTACATACCGTTTATCTATAATTTCATTGACTTTATAATGTTTTCACAAAGTTATTTAAATTTTGAAGTAAGCGTTGAAAACGTTGAAAAACTAGTCCAAACAGCTTGCTTTTGCACGTAAATCACTATGTATTGTAAACCTTTGTAAAACATAAAATTTGTAATGTAACTGTGTCAAAACATTAGAAACTAGTTAAAATCAATATGTTTTGATCGATTACATATCGTTTATCTATAATTTCATTGACTTTATAATGTTTTCACAAAGTTATTTAAATTTTGAAGTAAGCATTGAAAACGTTGAAAAACTAGTCCAAACAGCTTGCTTTTGCACGTAAATCACTATGTATTGTAAACCTTTGTAAAACATAAAATTTGTAATGTAACTGTGTCAAAAATATAGAAACTAGTTAAAATCAATATGTTTTCATCGATTACATACCGTTTATCTATAATTTCATTGACTTTATAATGTTTTCACAAAGTTATTTAAATTTTGAAGTAAGCGTTGAAAACGTTGAAAAACTAGTCCAAACAGCTTGCTTTTGCACGTAAATCACTATGTATTGTAAACCTTTGTAAAACATAAAATTTGTAATGTAACTGTGTCAAAACATTAGAAACTAGTTAAAATCAATATGTTTTGATCGATTACATACCGTTTATCTATAATTTCATTGACTTTATAATGTTTTCACAAAGTTATTTAAATTTTGAAGTAAGCGTTGAAAACGTTGAAAAACTAGTCCAAACAGCTTGCTTTTGCACGTAAATCACTATGTATTGTAAACCTTTGTAAAACATAAAATTTGTAATGTAACCTTGTCAAAACTTTAGAAACTAGTTAAAATCAATATGTTTTGATCGATTACATATCGTTTATCTATAATTTCATTGACTTTATAATGTTTTCACAAAGTTATTTAAATTTTGAAGTAAGCGTTGAAAACGTTGAAAACTAGTCCAAACAGCTTGCTTTTGCACGTAAATCACTATGTATTGTAAACCTTTGTAAAACATAAAATTTGTAATGTAACTGTGTCAAAACAAAAACTAGTTAAAACTAGTTAAAATCAATATGTTTTGATCGATTACATACCGTTTATCTATAATTTCATTGACTTTATAATGTTTTCACAAAGTTATTTAAATTTTGAAGTAAGCGTTGAAAACGTTGAAAAACTAGTCCAAACAGCTTGCTTTTTGCACGTAAATCACTATGTATTGTAAACCTTTTGTAAAACATAAAATTTGTAATGTAACTGTGTCAAAACATTAGAAACTAGTTAAAATCAATATGTTTTGATCGATTACATACCGTTTATCTATAATTTCATTGACTTTATAATGTTTTCACAAAGTTATTTAAATTTTGAAGTAAGCGTTGAAAACGTTGAAAAACTAGTCCAAACAGCTTGCTTTTTGCACGTAAATCACTATGTATTGTAAACCTTTGTAAAACATAAAATTTGTAATGTAACTGTGTCAAAACTTTAGAAACTAGTTAAAATCAATATGTTTTGATCGATTACATACCGTTTATCTATAATTTCATTGACTTTATAATGTTTTCACAAAGTTATTTAAATTTTGAAGTAAGCGTTGAAAACGTTGAAAAACTAGTCCAAACAGCTTGCTTTTGCACGTAAATCACTATGTATTGTAAACCTTTGTAAAACATAAAATTTGTAATGTAACTGTGTCAAAACTTTAGAAACTAGTTAAAATCAATATGTTTTGATCGATTACATACCGTTTATCTATAATTTCATTGACTTTATAATGTTTTCACAAAGTTATTTAAATTTTGAAGTAAGCGTTGAAAACGTTGAAAAACTAGTCCAAACAGCTTGCTTTTTTTTATAATGTAAATCACTATGTATTGTAAAAACTTGTAAAACATAAAATTTGTAATGTAACTGTGTCAAAACTTTAGAAACTAGTTAAAATCAATATGTTTTGATCGATTACATACCGTTTATCTATAATTTCATTGACTTTATAATGTTTTCACAAAGTTATTTAAATTTTGAAGTAAGCGTTGAAAACGTTGAAAAACTAGTCCAAACAGCTTGCTTTTGCACGTAAATCACTATGTATTGTAAACCTTTTGTAAAACATAAAATTTGTAATGTAACTGTGTCAAAACTTTAGAAACTAGTTAAAATCAATATGTTTTGATCGATTACATACCGTTTATCTATAATTTCATTGACTTTATAATGTTTTCACAAAGTTATTTAAATTTTGAAGTAAGCGTTGAAAACGTTGAAAAACTAGTCCAAACAGCTTGCTTTTGCACGTAAATCACTATGTATTGTAAACCTTTGTAAAACATAAAATTTGTAATGTAACCGTGTCAAAACTTTAGAAACTAGTTAAAATCAATATGTTTTGATCGATTACATACCGTTTATCTATAATTTCATTGACTTTATAATGTTTTCACAAAGTTATTTAAATTTTGAAGTAAGCGTTGAAAACGTTGAAAAACTAGTCCAAACAGCTTGCTTTTGCACGTAAATCACTATGTATTGTAAACCTTTGTAAAACATAAAATTTGTAATGTAACTGTGTCAAAACAAACTTTAGAAACTAGTTAAAATCAATATGTTTTGATCGATTACATACCGTTTATCTATAATTTCATTGACTTTATAATGTTTTCACAAAGTTATTTAAATTTTGAAGTAAGCGTTGAAAACGTTGAAAAAACTAGTCCAAACAGCTTGCTTTTTGCACGTAAATCACTATGTATTGTAAACCTTTGTAAAACATAAAATTTGTAATGTAACTGTGTCAAAACATTAGAAACTAGTTAAAATCAATATGTTTTGATCGATTACATACCGTTTATCTATAATTTCATTGACTTTATAATGTTTTCACAAAGTTATTTAAATTTTGAAGTAAGCGTTGAAAACGTTGAAAAACTAGTCCAAACAGCTTGCTTTTGCACGTAAATCACTATGTATTGTAAACCATTGTAAACATAAAATTTGTAATGTAACTGTGTCAAAACTGTAGAAACTAGTTAAAATCAATATGTTTTGATCGATTACATACCGTTTATCTATAATTTCATTGACTTTATAATGTTTTCACAAAGTTATTTAAATTTTGAAGTAAGCGTTGAAAACGTTGAAAAACTAGTCCAAACAGCTTGCTTTTGCACGTAAATCACTATGTATTGTAAACATTTGTAAAACATAAAATTTGTAATGTAACCGTGTCAAAACTTTAGAAACTAGTTAAAATCAATATGTTTTGATCGATTACATACCGTTTATCTATAATTTCATTGACTTTATAATGTTTTCACAAAGTTATTTAAATTTTGAAGTAAGCGTTGAAAACGTTGAAAAACTAGTCCAAACAGCTTGCTTTTTGCACGTAAATCACTATGTATTGTAAACCTTTGTAAAACATAAAATTTGTAATGTAACTGTGTCAAAACATTAGAAACTAGTTAAAATCAATATGTTTTGATCGATTACATATCGTTTATCTATAATTTCATTGACTTTATAATGTTTTCACAAAGTTATTTAAATTTTGAAGTAAGCGTTGAAAACGTTGAAAAAACTAGTCCAAACAGCTTGCTTTTTTGCACGTAAATCACTATGTATTGTAAACCTTTGTAAAACATAAAATTTGTAATGTAACCTGTGTCAAAACTTTAGAAACTAGTTAAAATCAATATGTTTTGATCGATTACATACCGTTTATCTATAATTTCATTGACTTTATAATGTTTTCACAAAGTTATTTAAATTTTGAAGTAAGCGTTGAAAACGTTGAAAAACTAGTCCAAACAGCTTGCTTTTTGCACGTAAATCACTATGTATTGTAAACCTTTGTAAAACATAAAATTTGTAATGTAACTGTGTCAAAAACTTTAGAAACTAGTTAAAATCAATATGTTTTGATCGATTACATACCGTTTATCTATAATTTCATTGACTTTATAATGTTTTCACAAAGTTATTTAAATTTTGAAGTAAGCGTTGAAAACGTTGAAAAACTAGTCCAAACAGCTTGCTTTTGCACGTAAATCACTATGTATTGTAAACCTTTGTAAAACATAAAATTTGTAATGTAACTGTGTCAAAACTTTAGAAACTAGTTAAAATCAATATGTTTTGATCGATTACATACCGTTTATCTATAATTTCATTGACTTTATAATGTTTTCACAAAGTTATTTAAATTTTGAAGTAAGCGTTGAAAACGTTGAAAAACTAGTCCAAACAGCTTGCTTTTGCACGTAAATCACTATGTATTGTAAACCTTTGTAAAACATAAAATTTGTAATGTAACTGTGTCAAAACTTTAGAAACTAGTTAAAATCAATATGTTTTGATCGATTACATATCGTTTATCTATAATTTCATTGACTTTATAATGTTTTCACAAAGTTATTTAAATTTTGAAGTAAGCGTTGAAAACGTTGAAAAACTAGTCCAAACAGCTTGCTTTTGCACGTAAATCACTATGTATTGTAAACCTTTGTAAAACATAAAATTTGTAATGTAACCGTGTCAAAACTTTAGAAACTAGTTAAAATCAATATGTTTTGATCGATTACATACCGTTTATCTATAATTTCATTGACTTTATAATGTTTTCACAAAGTTATTTAAATTTTGAAGTAAGCGTTGAAAACGTTGAAAAACTAGTCCAAACAGCTTGCTTTTGCACGTAAATCACTATGTATTGTAAACCTTTGTAAAACATAAAATTTGTAATGTAACTGTGTCAAAACTTTAGAAACTAGTTAAAATCAATATGTTTTGATCGATTACATACCGTTTATCTATAATTTCATTGACTTTATAATGTTTTCACAAAGTTATTTAAATTTTGAAGTAAGCGTTGAAAACGTTGAAAAACTAGTCCAAACAGCTTGCTTTTGCACGTAAATCACTATGTATTGTAAACCTTTGTAAAACATAAAATTTGTAATGTAACTGTGTCAAAAAACTTTAGAAACTAGTTAAAATCAATATGTTTTGATCGATTACATACCGTTTATCTATAATTTCATTGACTTTATAATGTTTTCACAAAGTTATTTAAATTTTGAAGTAAGCGTTGAAAACGTTGAAAAACTAGTCCAAACAGCTTGCTTTTGCACGTAAATCACTATGTATTGTAAACCTTTGTAAAACATAAAATTTGTAATGTAACTGTGTCAAAACTTTAGAAACTAGTTAAAATCAATATGTTTTGATCGATTACATACCGTTTATCTATAATTTCATTGACTTTATAATGTTTTCACAAAGTTATTTAAATTTTGAAGTAAGCGTTGAAAACGTTGAAAAAAGTAGTCCAAACAGCTTGCTTTTGCACGTAAATCACTATGTATTGTAAACCTTTGTAAAACATAAAATTTGTAATGTAACTGTGTCAAAACTTTAGAAACTAGTTAAAATCAATATGTTTTGATCGATTACATACCGTTTATCTATAATTTCATTGACTTTATAATGTTTTCACAAAGTTATTTAAATTTTGAAGTAAGCGTTGAAAACGTTGAAAAACTAGTCCAAACAGCTTGCTTTTGCACGTAAATCACTATGTATTGTAAACCTTTGTAAAACATAAAATTTGTAATGTAACTGTGTCAAAACTTTAGAAACTAGTTAAAATCAATATGTTTTGATCGATTACATACCGTTTATCTATAATTTCATTGACTTTATAATGTTTTCACAAAGTTATTTAAATTTTGAAGTAAGCGTTGAAAACGTTGAAAAACTAGTCCAAACAGCTTGCTTTTGCACGTAAATCACTATGTATTGTAAACCTTTGTAAAACATAAAATTTGTAATGTAACTGTGTCAAAACATTAGAAACTAGTTAAAATCAATATGTTTTGATCGATTACATACCGTTTATCTATAATTTCATTGACTTTATAATGTTTTCACAAAGTTATTTAAATTTTGAAGTAAGCGTTGAAAACGTTGAAAAACTAGTCCAAACAGCTTGCTTTTGCACGTAAATCACTATGTATTGTAAACCTTTGTAAAACATAAAATTTGTAATGTAACTGTGTCAAAACTTTAGAAACTAGTTAAAATCAATATGTTTTGATCGATTACATACCGTTTATCTATAATTTCATTGACTTTATAATGTTTTCACAAAGTTATTTAAATTTTGAAGTAAGCGTTGAAAACGTTGAAAAACTAGTCCAAACAGCTTGCTTTTTGCACGTAAATCACTATGTATTGTAAACCTTTGTAAAACATAAAATTTGTAATGTAACTGTGTCAAAACTTTAGAAACTAGTTAAAATCAATATGTTTTGATCGATTACATACCGTTTATCTATAATTTCATTGACTTTATAATGTTTTCACAAAGTTATTTAAATTTTGAAGTAAGCGTTGAAAACGTTGAAAAACTAGTCCAAACAGCTTGCTTTTGCACGTAAATCACTATGTATTGTAAACCTTTGTAAAACATAAAATTTGTAATGTAACCGTGTCAAAACTTTAGAAACTAGTTAAAATCAATATGTTTTGATCGATTACATACCGTTTATCTATAATTTCATTGACTTTATAATGTTTTCACAAAGTTATTTAAATTTTGAAGTAAGCGTTGAAAACGTTGAAAAACTAGTCCAAACAGCTTGCTTTTTGCACGTAAATCACTATGTATTGTAAACCTTTGTAAAACATAAAATTTGTAATGTAACTGTGTCAAAACTTTAGAAACTAGTTAAAATCAATATGTTTTGATCGATTACATATCGTTTATCTATAATTTCATTGACTTTATAATGTTTTCACAAAGTTATTTAAATTTTGAAGTAAGCGTTGAAAACGTTGAAAAACTAGTCCAAACAGCTTGCTTTTGCACGTAAATCACTATGTATTGTAAACCTTTTGTAAAACATAAAATTTGTAATGTAACTGTGTCAAAACTTTAGAAACTAGTTAAAAATCAATATGTTTTGATCGATTACATATCGTTTATCTATAATTTCATTGACTTTATAATGTTTTCACAAAGTTATTTAAATTTTGAAGTAAGCGTTGAAAACGTTGAAAAACTAGTCCAAACAGCTTGCTTTTGCACGTAAATCACTATGTATTGTAAACCTTTGTAAAACATAAAATTTGTAATGTAACTGTGTCAAAACTTTAGAAACTAGTTAAAATCAATATGTTTTGATCGATTACATACCGTTTATCTATAATTTCATTGACTTTATAATGTTTTCACAAAGTTATTTAAATTTTGAAGTAAGCGTTGAAAAACGTTGAAAAACTAGTCCAAACAGCTTGCTTTTTGCACGTAAATCACTATGTATTGTAAACCTTTGTAAAACATAAAATTTGTAATGTAACTGTGTCAAAAACATTAGAAACTAGTTAAAATCAATATGTTTTGATCGATTACATACCGTTTATCTATAATTTCATTGACTTTATAATGTTTTCACAAAGTTATTTAAATTTTGAAGTAAGCGTTGAAAACGTTGAAAAACTAGTCCAAACAGCTTGCTTTTTGCACGTAAATCACTATGTATTGTAAACCTTTGTAAAACATAAAATTTGTAATGTAACTGTGTCAAAACTTTAGAAACTAGTTAAAATCAATATGTTTTGATCGATTACATACCGTTTATCTATAATTTCATTGACTTTATAATGTTTTCACAAAGTTATTTAAATTTTGAAGTAAGCGTTGAAAACGTTGAAAAACTAGTCCAAACAGCTTGCTTTTGCACGTAAATCACTATGTATTGTAAACCTTTGTAAAACATAAAATTTGTAATGTAACTGTGTCAAAACATTAGAAACTAGTTAAAATCAATATGTTTTGATCGATTACATACCGTTTATCTATAATTTCATTGACTTTATAATGTTTTCACAAAGTTATTTAAATTTTGAAGTAAGCGTTGAAAACGTTGAAAAACTAGTCCAAACAGCTTGCTTTTGCACGTAAATCACTATGTATTGTAAACCTTTGTAAAACATAAAATTTGTAATGTAACTGTGTCAAAACATTAGAAACTAGTTAAAATCAATATGTTTTGATCGATTACATACCGTTTATCTATAATTTCATTGACTTTATAATGTTTTCACAAAGTTATTTAAATTTTGAAGTAAGCGTTGAAAACGTTGAAAAACTAGTCCAAACAGCTTGCTTTTGCACGTAAATCACTATGTATTGTAAACCTTTGTAAAACATAAAATTTGTAATGTAACTGTGTCAAAACTTTAGAAACTAGTTAAAATCAATATGTTTTGATCGATTACATACCGTTTATCTATAATTTCATTGACTTTATAATGTTTTCACAAAAGTTATTTAAATTTTGAAGTAAGCGTTGAAAACGTTGAAAAACTAGTCCAAACAGCTTGCTTTTGCACGTAAATCACTATGTATTGTAAACCTTTGTAAAACATAAAATTTGTAATGTAACTGTGTCAAAACATTAGAAACTAGTTAAAATCAATATGTTTTGATCGATTACATATCGTTTATCTATAATTTCATTGATTTTATAATGTTTCCACAAAAGTTATTTAAATTGTGGAGTAAGTGTTGAAAACGTTGAACAACTAGTCAAAACAGCTTGCTTTTGCACGTAAATCACTATGTAATGTAAATCTTTGGAAAACATAAAATGTGTAATGTAACTGTGTCAAAACATTAGAAACTAGTTAAAATCAATATGTTTTGATCGATTACATATCGTTTATCTATAATTTCATTGACTTTATAATGTTTCCACAAAGTTATTTAAATTTTGAAGTAAGCGTTGAAAACGTTGAAAAACAAGTCCAAACAGCATGCTTTTTCACGTAAATCACTATGTATTGTAAACCTTTGTAAAACATAAAATTTGTAATGTAACTGTGTCAAAACATTAGAAACTAGTTAAAATCAATATGTTTTGATCGATTACATATCGTTTATCTATAATTTCATTGACTTTATAATGTTTTCACAAAGTTATTTAAATTTTGAAGTAAGCGTTGAAAACGTTGAAAAACTAGTCCAAACAGCTTGCTTTTGCACGTAAATCACTATGTATTGTAAACCTTTGTAAAACATAAAATTTGTAATGTAACTGTGTCAAAACATTAGAAACTAGTTAAAATCAATATGTTTTGATCGATTACATACCGTTTATCTATAATTTCATTGACTTTATAATGTTTTCACAAAGTTATTTAAATTTTGAAGTAAGCGTTGAAAACGTTGAAAAACTAGTCCAAACAGCTTGCTTTTTTGCACGTAAATCACTATGTATTGTAAACCTTTGTAAAACATAAAATTTGTAATGTAACTGTGTCAAAACTTTAGAAACTAGTTAAAATCAATATGTTTTGATCGATTACATATCGTTTATCTATAATTTCATTGACTTTATAATGTTTTCACAAAGTTATTTAAATTTTGAAGTAAGCGTTGAAAACGTTGAAAAACTAGTCCAAACAGCTTGCTTTTTGCACGTAAATCACTATGTATTGTAAACCTTTGTAAAACATAAAATTTGTAATGTAACCTGTGTCAAAAACATTAGAAACTAGTTAAAATCAATATGTTTTGATCGATTACATACCGTTTATCTATAATTTCATTGACTTTATAATGTTTTCACAAAGTTATTTAAATTTTGAAGTAAGCGTTGAAAACGTTGAAAAACTAGTCCAAACAGCTTGCTTTTGCACGTAAATCACTATGTATTGTAAACCTTTGTAAAACATAAAATTTGTAATGTAACTGTGTCAAAACTTTAGAAACTAGTTAAAATCAATATGTTTTGATCGATTACATATCGTTTATCTATAATTTCATTGACTTTATAATGTTTTCACAAAGTTATTTAAATTTTGAAGTAAGCGTTGAAAACGTTGAAAAACTAGTCCAAACAGCTTGCTTTTTTGCACGTAAATCACTATGTATTGTAAACCTTTGTAAAACATAAAATTTGTAATGTAACTGTGTCAAAACTTTAGAAACTAGTTAAAATCAATATGTTTTGATCGATTACATACCGTTTATCTATAATTTCATTGACTTTATAATGTTTTCACAAAGTTATTTAAATTTTGAAGTAAGCGTTGAAAACGTTGAAAAACTAGTCCAAACAGCTTGCTTTTGCACGTAAATCACTATGTATTGTAAACCTTTGTAAAACATAAAATTTGTAATGTAACTGTGTCAAAACTTTAGAAACTAGTTAAAATCAATATGTTTTGATCGATTACATACCGTTTATCTATAATTTCATTGACTTTATAATGTTTTCACAAAGTTATTTAAATTTTGAAGTAAGCGTTGAAAACGTTGAAAAACTAGTCCAAACAGCTTGCTTTTTGCACGTAAATCACTATGTATTGTAAACCTTTGTAAAACATAAAATTTGTAATGTAACTGTGTCAAAACATTAGAAACTAGTTAAAATCAATATGTTTTGATCGATTACATACCGTTTATCTATAATTTCATTGACTTTATAATGTTTTCACAAAGTTATTTAAATTTTGAAGTAAGCGTTGAAAACGTTGAAAAACTAGTCCAAACAGCTTGCTTTTGCACGTAAATCACTATGTATTGTAAACCTTTGTAAAACATAAAATTTGTAATGTAACTGTGTCAAAACATTAGAAACTAGTTAAAATCAATATGTTTTGATCGATTACATATCGTTTATCTATAATTTCATTGACTTTATAATGTTTTCACAAAGTTATTTAAATTTTGAAGTAAGCGTTGAAAACGTTGAAAAACTAGTCCAAACAGCTTGCTTTTTGCACGTAAATCACTATGTATTTTAAACCTTTGTAAAACATAAAATTTGTAATGTAACTGTGTCAAAACTTTAGAAACTAGTTAAAATCAATATGTTTTGATCGATTACATACCGTTTATCTATAATTTCATTGACTTTATAATGTTTTCACAAAGTTATTTAAATTTTGAAGTAAGCGTTGAAAACGTTGAAAAACTAGTCCAAACAGCTTGCTTTTGCACGTAAATCACTATGTATTGTAAACCTTTGTAAAACATAAAATTTGTAATGTAACTGTGTCAAAACTTTGAAAACTAGTTAAAATCAATATGTTTTGATCGATTACATACCGTTTATCTATAATTTCATTGACTTTATAATGTTTTCACAAAAAGTTATTTAAATTTTGAAGTAAGCGTTGAAAACGTTGAAAAACTAGTCCAAACAGCTTGCTTTTGCACGTAAATCACTATGTATTGTAAACCTTTGTAAAACATAAAATTTGTAATGTAACTGTGTCAAAACATTAGAAACTAGTTAAAATCAATATGTTTTGATCGATTACATATCGTTTATCTATAATTTCATTGACTTTATAATGTTTTCACAAAGTTATTTAAATTTTGAAGTAAGCGTTGAAAACGTTGAAAAACTAGTCCAAACAGCTTGCTTTTTGCACGTAAATCACTATGTATTGTAAACCTTTGTAAAACATAAAATTTGTAATGTAACTGTGTCAAAACATTAGAAACTAGTTAAAATCAATATGTTTTGATCGATTACATACCGTTTATCTATAATTTCATTGACTTTATAATGTTTTCACAAAAGTTATTTAAATTTTGAAGTAAGCGTTGAAAACGTTGAAAAACTAGTCCAAACAGCTTGCTTTTTGCACGTAAATCACTATGTATTGTAAACCTTTGTAAAACATAAAATTTGTAATGTAACTGTGTCAAAACATTAGAAACTAGTTAAAATCAATATGTTTTGATCGATTACATATCGTTTATCTATAATTTCATTGACTTTATAATGTTTTCACAAAGTTATTTAAATTTTGAAGTAAGCGTTGAAAACGTTGAAAAACTAGTCCAAACAGCTTGCTTTTTGCACGTAAATCACTATGTATTGTAAACCTTTGTAAAACATAAAATTTGTAATGTAACTGTGTCAAAACTTTAGAAACTAGTTAAAATCAATATGTTTTGATCGATTACATATCGTTTATCTATAATTTCATTGACTTTATAATGTTTTCACAAAGTTATTTAAATTTTGAAGTAAGCGTTGAAAACGTTGAAAAACTAGTCCAAACAGCTTGCTTTTTGCACGTAAATCACTATGTATTGTAAACCTTTGTAAAACATAAAATTTGTAATGTAACTGTGTCAAAACTTTAGAAACTAGTTAAAATCAATATGTTTTGATCGATTACATATCGTTTATCTATAATTTCATTGACTTTATAATGTTTTCACAAAGTTATTTAAATTTTGAAGTAAGCGTTGAAAACGTTGAAAAACTAGTCCAAACAGCTTGCTTTTTGCACGTAAATCACTATGTATTGTAAACCTTTGTAAAACATAAAATTTGTAATGTAACTGTGTCAAAACATTAGAAACTAGTTAAAATCAATATGTTTTGATCGATTACATATCGTTTATCTATAATTTCATTGACTTTATAATGTTTTCACAAAGTTATTTAAATTTTGAAGTAAGCGTTGAAAACGTTGAAAAACTAGTCCAAACAGCTTGCTTTTGCACGTAAATCACTATGTATTGTAAACCTTTTGTAAAACATAAAATTTGTAATGTAACCTGTGTCAAAACATTAGAAACTAGTTAAAATCAATATGTTTTGATCGATTACATATCGTTTATCTATAATTTCATTGACTTTATAATGTTTTCACAAAGTTATTTAAATTTTGAAGTAAGCGTTGAAAACGTTGAAAAACTAGTCCAAACAGCTTGCTTTTGCACGTAAATCACTATGTATTGTAAACCTTTGTAAAACATAAAATTTGTAATGTAACCGTGTCAAAACTTTAGAAACTAGTTAAAATCAATATGTTTTGATCGATTACATACCGTTTATCTATAATTTCATTGACTTTATAATGTTTTCACAAAGTTATTTAAATTTTGAAGTAAGCGTTGAAAACGTTGAAAAACTAGTCCAAACAGCTTGCTTTTGCACGTAAATCACTATGTATTGTAAACCTTTGTAAAACATAAAATTTGTAATGTAACTGTGTCAAAACTTTAGAAACTAGTTAAAATCAATATGTTTTGATCGATTACATATCGTTTATCTATAATTTCATTGACTTTATAATGTTTTCACAAAGTTATTTAAATTTTGAAGTAAGCGTTGAAAACGTTGAAAAACTAGTCCAAACAGCTTGCTTTTTGCACGTAAATCACTATGTATTGTAAACCTTTGTAAAACATAAAATTTGTAATGTAACTGTGTCAAAACTTTAGAAACTAGTTAAAATCAATATGTTTTGATCGATTACATATCGTTTATCTATAATTTCATTGACTTTATAATGTTTTCACAAAGTTATTTAAATTTTGAAGTAAGCGTTGAAAACGTTGAAAAACTAGTCCAAACAGCTTGCTTTTGCACGTAAATCACTATGTATTGTAAACCTTTATAAAACATAAAATTTGTAATGTAACTGTGTCAAAACTTTAGAAACTAGTTGAAATCAATATGTTTTGATCGATTACATATCGTTTATCTATAATTTCATTGACTTTATAATGTTTTCACAAAGTTATTTAAATTTTGAAGTTGAAGTAAGCTTGAAAACGTTGAAAAACTAGTCCAAACAGCTTGCTTTTGCACGTAAATCACTATGTATTGTAAACCTTTGTAAAACATAAAATTTGTAATGTACCTGTGTCAAAACTTTAGAAACTAGTTGAAATCAATATGTTTTGATCGATTACATACCGTTTATCTATAATTTCATTGACTTTATAATGTTTTCACAAAGTTATTTAAATTTTGAAGTAAGCGTTGAAAACGTTGAAAAACTAGTAATATTTATTCTGCAAATGAAACAGAAATGTGGCACAAGGCCGAAATAGGGGAATGGGGAGAGGACGGTCTTCTTCTGTCTTAGTTTTAACTTAGCTAGCCGCAAACACTGACCCAATCGTACGGATAATATTCCTTACACCAAAACATCGCATTTATACGTACCTTTCAAACTACAAACACCATAATACCTCGTCGTCTCTATGAAAAAACTAACTAAACCCCATATATACAATACAAAGTCTGTGAGGGGAGGGAAATATAACAATAATTCTAAAAATTAACCCCAATGTTTATTTACAATATGAGCATAATCTATTTACATGAAACTAAGGAAAATATTATTAGTAATAAAACCCCCCACAATCACCTAATGTGGCAATAATCCCATTTCTCTGGCCGAAATCAATGCGGGACTCTAATAGCATAATCATTCATTCATCTCACGTATTCACACTAACACGCACTCATTCAAACACAACAACAAATACGAAAGACACTCGCACGAAACGAAAGGCGTCCCATCCACCGGAGAACTGACATCACTGACCACCTAAAGAGGGAGGGGATGGGAAATTAAACTTAAAGAAAATAGGGACAAAAAGAAAAAGGGACCAATGAGCATACATACCCTAGCTAAGTTAATTAAATAAAAGAAAAAAAAACTAAAAAGTCAACAAACGAACCTAATCTAACCTAGTTTCTGGATGGGTTGCCCTAGTTCAACCCAGGAAAAGCAATATCCTAATGCCTAACCGGCATCAAAATGCCACTCAAGGTCAGCCCCTTTCACACGACACAAACGCGCAAGATGCACCCACCTTTTGCTGAATTCTGATGAAGGGAGCCGCCGCCTTTCCGTCCTAATCTTGACTTTAAGCTGATGCTTAAAGTACAAGATCAGTTGGGAAGAGGTAAACTTCTCACCTCCATAGAATCCCTTCTGTCGCGTCGTCCAAATCACGACTCTCATAACTCCTAGCAAGCAGTGGAACACATATTGTTCAGCCTTCGTCATCGGCGGTGCCACATTGCTACAAACGGAAGAGGATTGAAGGACAAACGGCTTTCCACGCAGCATGCGAACCATGAGGCCTTCAACGAACTTGCATTAACGGCACTACCGCCCTGCACTGAAAAAAGGCGTGACACAGGGTCTCGACCTCTCCACTACAGCGACGGCAGTTTGGAGAATTTTCCAAGCCAGCTGAACAAAGTCTTTTGGCGACCCAGAGGGCCCCACGAATCATCAGCCAGGTGAGTGATGCCTCATCGTTAGTGAGACATTTCAACCCGGGCGCCCAAGGCCATATTGAGCGAGCCTGCTGCCTCGTAAGACCGAGACTGTCAATCAGATTATCATGAACGGACCCCCTGACTAACACTTGATATAATGCCCGAAGAGACAACGCCTGGACGTTGGAGAGGCCATCCGACGCCCTTAAGAGTCGCTTCAGAGCAAGACGACATTCGCGATAGAAGGAGCATTCGGCTCGGGTAAACGGCGGGCCTCTTCCTCGCACGAGTGCACACTTCTCAGGGATGGGAAGTTCTTACGGTCGTCTTCCTTCCGGAAGGCGCCCTCCTCATCCGGTTCACGACACATTCGATGTAGAAATCTAATGCGAAGCATGTGTTGACGAATCTCAATGCTTGGCATGCCCAGACCGCCTTCAGAAGGATGAAGGCAACAGATCCCCCGAGTAACTCTGGCGGCCTTGCCTCCCCACAAGAAGGAGAACAAGAGCCTCACTAACGCCAGCAAAGTGCCACACAGAAGTGGAAGCACCGAGAGTCGGTAAAGGAGAATCTGATAGATGTGTGAAAAACAAACTTCCGCCTTTCCCTATAAGGAAAGATTCCTCCTAGACCACAAATTAATTGCGATCTCGGCCTTCCCTCGGACCTCCGACCAATTCATTCCCAACTGGAGATCAGGACCGAACCAGACGCCGAGAATCTTGACCGGCCCATCCGTCCAGTGGAAAGGTCCGGGAAGAGAAACTCCCTTCCACGCACCCAACCGCAAGCCAACAGACTTATCGCGGTTGATCTTGGCCCCTGTCACCATCTCATAACAACTGATTTCTTTGCTGACTTCGTCAATCTCGGCTCTGCTCGACACAAGAGCCGAAACGTCGTCAGCATAGGCAGAATACCTGGCCGATGTGCTACCACCGGGCAGAGTAATTCCGCGTAGGACCGGATTCGCCTTTAACTTGCGAAGGAAAGGTTCCAACGCAAGAACGTAAAGCAACGGCGACAACGGACAACCTTGACGAATGGAGCGAGACAATACGAAAGGCTCCGATCGTACCCCATTCACTTCCACCAGCGCACCGGGAGTCGCATACAGAAGTCGGATCCAGGTGCGAAAGTACGGCCCGAAACCGGCCGCCGAAAGAACAGCCTCCAGAAACCGATGGTCAACCCTATCGAAGGCCTTGGACTGATCTAAATTGATCAGCGCGGCTTCGCTGTCGACTTGCTCAATGATCAGGCGTACCATATGAAGATTGTCCTGAATCGTCCTACCCTTCACAGCACAAGTCTGTTCCGAGCCAATCAGACGAGACAGGACAACCTGCAAACGGTTAGCCAAGACCTTAGCCAAAATCTTTAACTCTGTGTTTAACATAGTTAAAGGGCGAAAGTTACCTAACCCATCCCCACCGTTTTTGTCCTTGCGTAACAACTTGATCACGCCCCTGGTGAAGCGTTGGGGTATACCCCTGCTTCATCCAGTTGCCAAAAAATCAGTGCCAGCAGCGGAACAAAGACGGGCGACTGCCTCAAGTACACTTCATACGGAAGACCATCTAGCCCCGGAGATTTGTCCAGGCCAACCTGTTTCAACGCTTCCCAGATTTCCGACTCTGAAATGGGACCCTCGCACCTAGCTGCTTCAGCTGCCTCGAGGCAGGGAAAGTCAGCTAAATAGGCGTCGAACTGAGCAGGGCTCAGACCGGGCTCCCTGGTAAAAAGATCCTGAAAGTAGTCACGAAAAGCCTCACATATGCCCTCGTTTGTAGTCACAGTCCGATTATCCGGCAATGTGACGCACGCAATATGTCGACGTGATGCATTCCGAGCTTCCTCTGCGCGCAATTCAGCGGCCATATTCGTTGCCTCAGGGGACATTCTTTTAACCTAGCTCTAACTACCAGAGCTTGATCCTTCTTGATAAGCAAGGAGGCCAACTCTGCCTTAGCTAAAGCTATGTCCCCACTATCACGGGATTTGACTGCCCGATCAACCTTCTGCTCTAAAGCCGTTTGCGCCGCTAATCTATCTAGATTGAGCCGACGACTATAATCAGCAGCAAACGTTCTAATTTTGGATTTTAATTTATCCCACCAGGCATTTCCCACAAACCGCTCCCGTCAGTTCCCTCTGTATCATTAGTAGCAGCTGGTCCCGGAAATCTTGCTCACCAAATAATGATGAGTTTAATTTCCAGTAACCAGCCATCCTAACCTTAGGTTTATCTAAGTTTACACGGACCCGGACAAGCCTATGATCCGTATAAACTATCTCATGGAAACTTGGACACCCTAAGAGCCCTACATCGACTCTCTTAACTAAGACTCGGTCTAGATAACTAGCCGAGCCGCCACTATTAGTCCAAGTCCACACTACCCCCGAGAGGGTGTTCATTCCGGTACTTATCGACAAGATCAAACCCGTCGATAAAGTCCCGAAACTGTTTAACGCCCCGGTTGTTAGTACCCGAAAATGGCCCTATGCGATCTATATCGGGATCAAGGACGGCATTCCAATCACCCACTAAAACTACCCGCCGTGATGTCGTCAAAACGGCTCGATCTGCCGAAACAAAGCAGGCCGCTCAGCATGGGCATTGGGCGCATAAACCCCAATGAGACGAAGAGCCTTATCCTTTATGGTAACGTCCAGCACGCAAAGTCTGCCCGCCGGATCCGCGAAGACAAGGACACACGCAGCCTTCAAAGACTTGCTTACCAGCCAAGAGACACCTCTCGAACGTCCATCAAAACAGGCTGAATAGAGGAGAACCCCCAGACAGTATGTTCTCATCGTCGTGAGTAAAAAACCGGGTCTCTTGTACACAACAAATATTCACCCCAAGACGCTGAAGGTCACGAGAGAGCCTCGCCCTGCGAGACTCCGACCTCAGGCCTCGGGCATTCAGACTTGCTAACCAGAGAGCCATGATGAAAACCGATTAGGGTTGCTCTCCTGCATTGAACATGGCCGCGGACAGGACACCAACGGCCTCTCCCAATGAGCCAGTACCCATCTCACTCTTGATGGTACCATCAGGAGACAGGCCGCCAATGTCCAGGGGGAAGGTTAGTTTTAAACTCTATACAGGGAGGGGTGAACAAAAACTGGGAACCTCCCTGGACAGTATTGTCGCAGATCTTTCACCACCTCATCATCAAAACCACGCCATCGGAGGAAAACACTCAAAAGACTCATTTGCTTCCGCCATCATGGCCCAAATCTGGTTTACCCACAGCTTTAGAACGAACAACAGTGAGAACCCTTTTCGCTTTCGGGAAAATTTTAGGGTTCTCTATGTTCTGTATTTTTAAGTTTTTTAAAATTTGTTAGAGTTTTTAAATTTTTAATTTTTTTGGCCTGCTCTTCGACATCCTTCGAGATTCGGCACACGTCTTCCCCTGTATTGAAAAGTGGGTTTTGATTTAATTTTTTTTTCCACTGTTTCTCCCGGAGAATCAGATGATGGACTACGTTGCCTTTTTTTTTTTTCCGTTTTAAGAGGGGAATTAATTGCTGTTGTCTTTGGGGAAGGAGTGGGAGAAGATGATTTGGATGCCTTCTTCAGTGTTATTTGAAATTTGTACTTTGAGGATTTGAAGGTTGTTTTTTTGGCACAGGGGAAGACGGTGCCGAAACAGAGATCCTGGTATTTTTTTCTGGTCCTTGTTTTTAGTTTTTAGTTCTTCTTTCAGTTGAATTAATTTTTCCTTTTTTCAAAAGATGGCTCATATTTGAGCATGTCCTTTTGTAGTTTTTTCGCAGATGAGACCGGAGAGTCGCCCTTTGCGCTGGTTGAGGGAGTGGGGCTGTGTGTGTCATTTTGCTGTTGTAGGACGAGGTCCCGCTGTCTGGGTCTTCCTTTTTAGCCTTACCACGACCTGCCATTCCCCTCTTCCTTCTCCCCTAACCGCACTAGCGGCGGACAAAGGCTTTTCGGGAATGGGGGGGGAGATTTAGACCCAACCGGGGATTTTCCACACCGGTCCTGGTCGCAGGTATGCCCACCACAGGCGAGACGGATTTAATAGACTCGACCAAAGGGGATTTGGTTGGGCGGGGGCCAGAACATCAGAGGCCTTCTTCTCTGTGCAGGAAGAGGAAAGGTGACCAATCTTTCCACACTTCCAGCATGCCGGTTTACGACCCGTCACTATAATTGGCATCTTCTGGCCCTCTAAATCCAGACAGTTGGGGATGGAGCGGAAGGCATTTTGACTGATCATCAACTCAAAGCTCCATCCCCCGGTCAGATCGTCTGAGGAAGCATTGAGTATCTGACCAAACTGTGACAGATACGCGGCCAAATGCTCCCCGACAATCTGAGGAGGAACCTCAAATACTGATACATTGGTCCTCCGCCTGCCTTCGTATTCAGTTCGTAAAATAAGGTCTTTTGTTATGAGGTCCCTCGTTGAAGCATCCTCACAATCGGCAGGCGTGGGTAACAGTACGTCCCACATGAAATAAGCCTTTCCTTTAATGACTCGCTGAGGTTTGATGCCCAGCGAATTCAAGGTTTTTAATAACAGTGTCTTTTTTTACAGAGCGACAAATCTTTCGCGAACGCTTGTCCACCACAAAGACTGACACAATTCTTTTTTCAACTTTCTTTAGCTCCACGGGATTGGACAAGAGCCCATCTGCTGTCACCAGATGTGCGTAGCTCTTGGATTTCTCCAGGAAACCATCATGTTGATCTTGCATTTAGGCGGGGACTTCCAACATGAGGGCGTCTCTCCGGCCACGTCATTATTCAGTCTGATTTTCAACCATTTTCATGTATTTTTATTTTGTTTATTCTTTGGCCGTTATCCGCTACCATACTTTCGTCATGGTTTCTGAGTTTTTCAGAATTTTGGCCAACTACTACCATTTTGTCTTGAAAACTGGTTTCTGTTTTAGAATTTTTGCCAACTAACGGCCACCATACCTTTGTCTTGTGAAGTGCTTTGGTTTCCGAATTTTTGCCATTTTCGAACACGATAACTTTTTTCCAAAAAATTTTTTCATTTACATTATGAGGAGAATTTGGATTCAGTTTTTTTTTTTTGGCATCCTTTTCTAAATCTATTTCTGATTTTCGTTTTGTCAGAGGGTCATTTTTTCTTTTTTTCAGCCAAACAAGTTTTTCAGGACTTTACCCATATTCTTTTTTCACAATAACAAAATATGAAACTAAACAAAAGAAGAAAATTTTATAATTTTATAAAAAAAAAGGTAAAAAGGAACCGTATAAAAGGACAATGAACGGAAAATTTGAATTAACAGGTACAAATTACAGACAACGAGTTGAACGAGAAAAAAGAAAATTAAAGCGAAAATTAACAAACTTACAAGACGATATGACGGCTACTAGAAAATTCTAGTCAGTCCGACAAACGATAAAACAGGAAATAAAAACGAAATGTATAATTAATAAAGCAAAAATGAAAAGATAGAACACAGAATATTTAACAAATATTACACAAACAGATAAACAAGCAAAAAAGGTAAAAATGTAGGTAAAAAAGAACAATGAACGGTAAAAATAGAAAATTAACAGCTACAAATTACAGACAGAGAGTACGCGAACGAGAAAAGAAACAAATTAAAGCAGAAATTAAAGAAAAGGAATGTATTTATACAATAAATCAAAAAACAAAGCAAAAATTAAAAGATAGAACACAGAATATTTAACAAATATTAAACAAGAAACGAAAAAGAACACGTAGAAATAAAATGTGAACAAATAAACTACGACGTAAAATCAAATGAGGAGGGAAATTACTGGAAAAGAAAAATGTAATCAAATAACAAATAAAAGAAAAACAAATTTAAAGAGAGAGAAAAAATAATGGGTAAAAATAAAAAGAGAGGAAAAGTAAAAGTAGTCAAAACAGCTTGATTTTGCATGTAAATCACAATGTATTTCAAAACTTTGTAAAACATAAAATTTGTAATATATCTTTCTCAAAACTTATGAAACTAGTTAAAATCAATACATTTTGATAGAGTGCAAACATTAGAAAAACAATAAAATTATAGAACATCGATATGATATCAATTAAAATATATTGATTTTAAATAGTTTCAGCAGTTTTCACAAAGTTATATTATAAAGATAATGTTTTACATACGACTGAATTATATTGAGTTTCATATGCAAAAGCAAGCTGTTTTGGAAACTTTTCGAATCTCAACTGCGAATGCTTCAAAGTTTAAACAACTGTTTGTAAACATTGGAAAATCTATAAAATTACAGAAAATCGATATGCTATCAATGAAAATATTCTGATTTTAATTAGTTTCAGCAGTTTTCACAAAGTTATATTACAAATATAATGTTTTACATACGATTGAAATATATTGAGTTTTACATGCAAAGCAAGCTGTTTTGGCTCCTTTATGAACCTCAAACACGAATGCTTCAAAATTGAAACAACTCTTTGTAAACATTAGAAACACAATAAAATTATGGAACATCAATGAAAATATACAGATTTTAAATAGTGTGAGCAGATTTTTCAAAGTTATATTACAAATTTAATGTTTTACATTCGATTGATACATATTGAGGTTATATGCTAAAGCAAGCTGTTTTGCCTACTTTTTGCACGTCAAAAACGATTGCTTCAAAATTTAAATAACTGTTTGTAAACATTAGAAAAAAATAAAAATTATAGTAAATCGATATGCAATCAATGAAAATATGCTGATTTTAAATAGTTTCAGCAGTTTTCACAAAGTTATATTACAATTTTAATGTTTTACATACAATTGAAATATACTGAGTTTACCCGCAAAATCAAGATGTATTAGCTTCTTTTTGAACCTCAAACACGAATCCTTCAAAATTTAAACAACTCTTTGTAAACATTAGAAAAACAATAAAATTATAGGAAATCATCAGTTTTCACAAAGTTATATTACAAATATCATGTTTTACGTACGATTGAAATATATTAAGATTTACATGCAAAAGCAAGCTATTATTGCTAGTTTTTGAACATCAAACACGGTTGCTTCAAAATTTATACTACTCTGTGCAAACATTAGAAAAACAATAAAATTATAGAAAATTGATATGCTATCAATGAAAATATATTGATTTTAAATGGTTTCAGAATTTTTCACAAAGTTATATTACAAATATAATGTTTTACATACGATTGAAATATATTGCGTTTTACATGCAAAAGGAAGCTGTTTTGGCTCATTTTTGAACGTCAAACACGAATGCTTCAAAATTTAAACAACTGTTTTAAATAATAGAAAATCTATAAAATTATAGAAAATCGATATGCTATCAATGAAAATATATTGGTTTTAAATAGTTTCAGCAGTTTTCACGAAGTTATATTACAATTTTAATGTTTTGCATACTATTGAAATATACTGAGTTTTACATGCAAGATGTTTTGGCGACTTTTTGAACCTCAAACACGAATGCTTTAAAAGTGAAACAACTGTTTGCAAACTTTAGAAAAACAATAAAATTATAGAAAATCGATATGCTATCAATGAAAATATATTCATTATAGCTAGTTTCAGCAGTTTTCACTAAGTTATATTACAAATTTAATGTTTTACATGCGATTGAATTATACTGAGTTTTACATGCAAAAGCAAGCTCTTCTAGCTACATTTTGAACGTCAAACATGAATGTGTAGCAGACCCCTCGAGCGCCCCCGTATCACAAAAGGGTGACGAGGTCACAAGAGGCCCGCTAACATTTTCGAAGACGTTAAATCTGACGAGGTGTAACAATATAGACGGCAGAACGAGGATATATATGATATATGCTAATTTATTCTAGAAAAAGAAATAAAAGTGGTCGGACGGTAGAGATGCAGAAATTCTAGTGCAGGCATTGATGGTCGAGGTTGGTGTTGGTAGTTGCCAGGATCATCGCTGTTGGTTGTTGGAGTTGATGTTGGTTGTTGCCAGGATCATCGCTGTTGGTTGTTGGAGTTGATGTTGGTTGTTGCCAGGATCATCGCTGTTGATTGTTGCAGTTAATGTTGGTGTTGGTTGTTACAGGTGATCGCTGCAGAGATGATCGCGGTTGTTGAAGTTGATGTTGGTTGTTGGCAGAATGATCGCTGTTGGTTGTTGAAGTTGATTGTTGGCCGGGATGATCGCTGTTGGTTCTTGCAGTTGAAATTGATGTTGGTTGTTAGCAGGATCATCGCTGTTGGTTGATGAAGTTGATGTTGGTCTCGGCCGGGATGCCAACTTGACGTGTTGGGTAGGAAAGAAGAGCTGGCGTTGCTCGGGCATGTCACAGGTCCAGTGCAGGCGTTGCGTGTTTGCCGGTCGAGTCCGATATTAGTAACCTCCCATAATAATTACTAACATAGTGTACGGGAAAGGTTAAGGATGACGTGCAGGCAGCCAGTAGGGACAGAATGCCGAGCGTCGAACAGGGCTAAGGAGCCAGGAGTAGTAGGCGAAAGAGAGAAAGAGAGAGAGAGAGAGAGAGAGAGGAAAGTTTCCAACTATCGTCAAGTTGGCAGACAAGAAAAAATGGGAGCGTAACTTAATACGCAGCCCGGTGATCGACGTTCCTGGCCGACGAAGGCCAGGGGCCTGTGTACCCGACCGTTTCAGTCGCCGAGGTATTTATCCGACTCCCCGTGGCCAAAATCCGCCGCGGGAGAGGTATTTACTTGACTCCCACGGGGTCAGGATGTGACACAAGGTCGGTTTAGCGTGGAAGACCGGAGTGTTTCCACTCTAGGGCCACTGGTCCAAAACTGATCATAGCATGTCCAAGCTGGTCAGAGCCTAGTCAACGCTGGTCATGGCTTGTCTTAGCTAGTCCAGGCCGAAGCCAGACCAAACTAGTCGTAGCCGTGATCGAATCTCAGCCAAAGGCCGAGAAATGATCCTTATTTGTCAAAACTGGGCGAAATCCGCATAAGCGGAAGTCGACGAGTTATTTACCCGACTCCCACAGGGTCAGGATGTGACACGAGGTCGGTTTAACGTGGGAGACCCGAGTGTTTTCACTCAAAGGGCCAAAAGGTCCAAAACTGGTCTTAGCGTGTCCAAGCTGGTCAGAGCCTAGTCAACGCTGGTCATGGCTTGTCTTAGCTAGTCCAAGCCGTTGCCAGTCTAAACTAGTCGTAGCCGTGATCGAATCTCAGCCAAAGGCCGAGAAACGATCCTTATTTGTCAAAACTGGGCGAAATCCGCATAAGCGGAAGTCGACGAGTTATTTACCCGACTCCCACAGGGTCAGGATGTGACACGAGGTCGGTTTAACATGGGAGACCCGAGTGTTTCCACTCAAAGGGCCAAAAGTTCCAAAACTGGTCTTAGCATGTCCAAGCTGGTCAGAGCCTAGTCAACGCTGGTCATGGCTTGTCTTAGCTAGTCCAGGCCGAAGTCAGTCCAAACTAGTCGTAGCCGTGATCGAATCTCAGCCAAAGGCCGAGAAACGATCCTTATTTGTCAAAACTGGGCGAAATCCGCCAAAGCGGAAGTCGACGACCGAGATTTATTTTGTAAAAATACAAAATTGTGTCACAAGGCCGAAAAGGGGGACGGGGTAAAAGGCTGGTCTTCACTAGCTATCTTATACCTAGCTAATTTGACCCATTCAGACATTACAATTTACTCATTCACCATAAGAACTCGTCCGTCACCAATCGATCCTCCATGCACCATAATACCACATCCACTCTAGAGAGACCTACAAAACGCGCCCCGTGTCATAATAATTTCATGATCCTAACACATATGTACAAAATTCTAAGATGAAAAAAAAAATGAGAGTGGGGGAGATGAACCCAATAACGAACTAAAATATTAACATAAATGAAATTAAACGTTAACTGATTTTAGTAGGGCCCGTCCAACCCTCAAAAGGCAGGGAGACCACTGTATTCTGCCCCTTGGAACAAAATCAAGCAGCTCTCTCGCTAAGGGAGTGGGAAAGGTGATAAAAAATCATACGGGCATGGGGAAGTATAAAGCTGACCCAGTCGAAATAGAAAGTGGGGGCCAAAAAACAAACTGGGGAGGTTGGGAATCTCAGGCTGGATCATAACTAAAGATGTGGCCGGGGGGCAGGCCGGGAACAACACTTACTCGCATTGACTAAGTACACAAAAGCTTGTCTAACCTAACCAAGGGGAGGGCACCACAGGAAGCCACCCGATGTAACGTAGGCTTGACCTAAAAGAGAAAATCAAGGCTAGCCCCGTTCATACGAACCAAGCTCGCCTCAGTCACCCAACTTTCGCTGAAGTCTGTCGAATGCAAGCGTTTTTTATCAGTTCTAATCGGATCAGATCCTGATGAGAAAGACGGATACCCCGCAAGACTTCCTCCTCTCGCGTCGTCCATATCACCATTCGGGCCGTGGCTAGCAGCATGAGAAACACCATCCGTTTCACCCCGGAATACGGGGGCGACACATTGTCACACGCGTATGCGCGATCAATGGGCACAAGCTTTTCGGGAGCGGGACGTGCCGTCAGCTCGCCGACATGGTCCATGATTCCGCGTAGGGCCGGCCTGCACGCCCTGTCCCTCAGCCGACGAAGGAGAGGCTCCAACGCCAAAGCGTAAAGTAGGGGCGACATCGGGCAACCCTGACGAACCGACCTAGACAGCGCAAAAGCGCCCGACAGCTTCCCGTTCACCTGTACCACAGCACTGGGGGAGTGATACAGGAGGCTAATCCAGCGGCAGAAGTCGGGTGCGAATCCAGCGGCCTGCAGGACAGTAGCAATGTAGCGATGGTCAACCCTATCAGCCTTGGACTGATCCAAATTGTTCAGCGCGGCTCTCTCGTCGTCTCTATGATCGTGCGGATCAAATGCAGGTTGCTCTGAATTGTTCGACCCCTCACAGCACAAGTCTGCTCGGGACCCAACAGAGACTCGGCAACTGACTGCAAGCGCCCCTGCAGGATCTTGGCCATAATCTTTAACTCTGTGTTTAGCAGAGTTACGGGCCTGTAGTCGTCTAGTTTCCCCCCGACACCCTTGCCCTTTTTCAACAGCGTGATCACACCCCTGGACCCCTGCCGGAACCAGTTGTTGAACACGACCGTCAAAATCGGGACAAAGATGTGCGGCAGCTTCAAGTACACCTCATAGGGCAAACCATCCAGACCGGGCGACTTGCCTCTGCCGACCTTCTTCAAAGCCGCGTAGACCTCGCCCTCGGTAATCTCTCCCTCGCAGCTAGCCGCTTCGGTCGGCGAAAGCCGAGGGAAGTCAGCCAAATAGCTGCGAAATTCGTCCTCACGAAGACCAGACTCCTTGGTAAAGCGGCTCTCGAAATGCCGCCGAAACGCCTCGCACATGTCGTCAGTGGCCCGAAGGGTACGCCCCTCCGGGGTTTTGACTTCACGAATGTAACGATCGCCACCTCGACGGACCTCTTCCCTGAGCAGATCTGCGCCCATATTCACGGCTTCGGAAGACATCTTGCTTAACCTATGTCTAATTACCTGGCCCATGTAGCGCTCGCTATTCAAACGCTCCAGGGCTTCCTTAGCTACGGCTATCTCTAGGGGATCCCCCCAGCCACCGCCCGGGAATAACTAGCTTTAAGTGTCCTCACCTTATCAGCTCTATCTGGGGCGAGCCGTTTGCTGAAATCAGTGGTGAAGGACCGAATTCTACATTTGTCTGTCCCACCACCTATTCCCGATAACCGCCCCCACTAGCCCCCGCTGCACTAAGCTAGTCAGCTGCTCCCGGAAGTCCCGCCTGTCCAGTAAAGACAGATTGAACTTCCAGTAACCAGCCATTCTAGGCCTATGTTCTAACGCCACACGGGCACAAACGAGTTTGTGGTCCGTATAGCCTACCCAGTGGAACGTGGGACAATCTAACAAATCTGTGTCGGCCCTTCTGACTAACATTCTGTCAAGGTAGCTAACCACCTTGTCACAAGGCCAGCTAAGAGCTCACGTCCACATCCCCCCCTCCCGGGGTGATCTGCCCGGTATCTATCAACGAGACCGAAATCGCTGATCAGATCCAACAGGCCACGATCACCCCTTCTCTCGCTAGCACCCCGCCCCCGATCTAGCTTGGGATCCAGGACGGCATTCCAGTCCCCCATTAGAACTAAGCGCGTTGAATCCACCAGGAAAGGCCTCAACCGCCGAAAAAACGACAAAAGCTTCCAATTGTAAACAACTCTTTGTAAACATTAGAAAAACAATAAAATTATAGAAAATCGATATGCTGTCAATGAAAATATACTGATTTAAAATAGTTTCAGCAGTTTTCACAAAGTTATATAACAAAATTTAATGTTTTACATACTATTGAAATATATTGCGTTTCACATGCAAAAGCAAGCTCTTTTGGCTACTTTTTGAACCTCAAACACGAATGCTTCAAAATTTAAACAACTCGTTGTAAATGTTAGGAAAACAATAAAATTATAGAAAATCGATATGCTATCAATGAAAATATATTGATCATAACTAGTTTAAGCAGTTTTCACAAAGTTATATTACAAATTTAATGTTTTACATACGATTGAAATATATTGAGATTTACATGCAAACGCAAGCTGTTTTGGCTACTTTTTGAACTCAGTATATGTAAAACTCAGTATATTTCAATCGTATGTAAAACATTAAATTAGTAATATAACTTTGTGAAAATTGCTGAAACTATTTAAAATCAATATATTTTCATTGATAGCATGTTTATTTTTTATAATTTCATTGTTTTTCTAAGGTTTACAAAGAGTTGTTGAAATTTTGAAGCATTCGCGTTCAAAAAGTAGCCAAAACAGCTTGCTTTTGAATGTAAAACTCAGTATATTTCAATCGAATGTAAAACATTAAATTAGTAATATAACTTTGTGAAAATTGCATACAAATGAATATATTTTCATTGATAGCATATCGATTTTCTATAATTTTACTGTTTTTCTAATGTTTAAAAACAGTTATTAAATTTTGAAGGAATCCTGTTTGACGTTCAAAAATAGACAAAGCAGCTTGCTTTTGCATGTAAAACGCAGTATATTTCAATCGTATGTAAAACATTAAATTTGTAATGTATCTTTGTGAAACGTGCTGAAATTAGTTATTATCAATATATTTTCATTTATAGCATATCGATTTTCTCGTATTTTATTGTCCTTCTAATGTTTACAAACAGTTATTTAAATTTCGACGCATTCGTGTTTTACGTTCAAAAAGTAACCAAAACAGCTTGCTTTTGCATGTGAAACTCAATATATTTCAATCGTATGTAAAATATTATATTTGTAATATAACTTTGTGAAAACGGTTGATCTAGTTATAATCAATATATTTTCATTGATAGCATATCGATTTTCTATAATTCTATTGCTTTTCTAATGTTTACAAACACTTGTTTAAATTTTGATACATTCGTGTTTGACGTTCAAAAAGTACTCACATCAGCTTGCTTTTGCATGTAAAACTCAATATAATTCAATCGTATTTAAAACATTATAATTGTAATATAAGTTTGTGAAACCTGCTGAAACTATTTATAATCAATATATTTTCATTGATCGCATAACGATTTTCTATAATTTTATTGTTCTTCTAATGCTTACAAAGAGTTGTTTTAATTTTGAAGCAATCGCGTTTGACGTTCAAAAAGTAGCCAAAACAGCTTTCGTTTGCATGTAAATCTCAATATATTTCAATCGTATGTAAAACATTAAATTTGTAATATAACTTTGTGAAAACTGCTGAAACTAGTTATAATCAATATATTTTCATTGATAGCATATCCATTTTCAATAATTTTATTTGTTCTTCTAATGTTTACAAACAGTTATTTAAATTTTTAAGGAATCGTGTTTGACGTTGAAAAAGTAGCCAAAATAGCTTGTAAAACTCAATATATTTCAATCGTATGCAAAACATTAAATTTGCAATATAACTTTGGGGAAACTGTTGAAACTATTTAAAATCAATATGTTTTGATCGATAGCATATCGGTTTTCAATAATTTAATTATTTTTCTAATGTTTAAAAACACTTATTTTAGTTTAGTAGCAAGCCTGTTTGTCGTTGAAAAAGTAGTCAAAACAGTTTCCTTTTGCATATAAAACTCATTATATTTTAATCGTTTGTAAAACATTAAATTTGTAATATATCTTTGTGAAAACTGCTGAAACTTTTTCAAATCAATATATTTTGATCGATAGCATATCGATTTTCAATAATTTTATTGTTTTTCTAACGTTTACAAACACTTATTTAAATTTTGAAGCAATTGTGTTTGACGTTGAAAAAGTAGCCAAAACAGCCTGCTTTTGCATTTAAAACTCAATATATTTCAATCGTTTGAAAAACATTTAATTTTAATATAACTTTGAGAAATCTATTGAAGGTTTTTAAAATCAACATTTTTTGATCGATAGCATATCATTTTTCAATAATTTTATTGTTTTCTAAGGTTTCCAAAGTGTTATTTAAATTTTGAAGCAATCGTTTTTGACGTTGAAAAAGTAGCCAAAACAGCTTGCTTTTGCATGTTACACTCAATACATTTCAATCATTTGTAAAACATTAAATTTGCAATATAACTTTTTTTAAACTGTTGAACCTTTTTTATTTTGAACGATTGCATATCGATTTTCAATAATTCAATTATTTTTTTTGGTATAAAAGTTCTTTTATGGTTTTTTTAAAAACAAATTAAAATTTTCAATTACCTGTTTGAGGGTTTTATAACTCGTTCTTTAGAGCATATATCTTTTGTATTATTAATAATTCAAGAAAACATCGAAATACCAAATGTGAATCAACAAGGATACATTGCAGTAACATAAAAGAACAAATTATACAACAATTTTTATTCAATGTATAGATGAAGGGAAAAGACGTTGCTTCCACTTTTACCGTATTTTGATTTGTAATTGATTGTTCGAAAGAAATTTCTCTTGAGATATAAATGTTAAGGACTCAATGTTAGAACAAGTCTGCTGTTAGAATAGATAACACATGAATTCAATTGATCAGAAAGTGTACTGCGTTCGACAAATCAACTGAGTCCTGGTTGATTGAATTTGGCTGAGTCACAGAGAGATATGTATATATGTATTACAAAATTCTGTGTCTGTGTGTTTGAAATGTGTGTAAATTCATAGTTTTTTGTTGACCGGTGAAATTTAGTGGGCTCTACTGACGGCTTGTATCAAAGTTGCCTCTTTTGAAGCTACAGATAGACTCCTAGCGAAACCGCGGGAAAAGTTGATTTTGCACAAAATATGTGATTGGTTAAAATTTGACGTACCCCTAAATTTGTACTAACACGTAAGCAAATTCAAATCCGATAAATTCAAAGCAACGATTGCGATGGTTTAGCCAATCGCAGACGAATAAAATATGGGTGTGGAAAAACATAGCACTCGCTACAATTACTCCCCCCACAGTTGAAAAATGATGAAGACATTTTTTTAATTATGTCACATATTCTTTGAATTTTGAAAGCCAGCGGGCCCTCCTACCTTTCTTGGTAACTTGGTGTTCTGGTGTTTCAGACGTTTGTTGTGTACTACTCAGTGGTGATGATGATGACGATGATTGGGTTGGTTTAATATTCCTCTCAATATATGATGGCTTGATGCGATCAATGGAAACGTTCAATTGACTATTAGTGAGCTGAATAGTGTAGAACTTGTCATGTCGAGCAAGAACTCGAAATGGCCTGTGTAGCTGGCGTCAGTGGCTTCTTGACAGAGTCTTGTCGTACAAACATGAAATCACAAGAGGAAGGAACATGTCCTTGGTTTGGAAATGAGTGAGTGTAAATGCCAAGGTAGACATTCTACCCTGCAGGTATTGGACAAAGGTTGTGGAAGGTTGTAAGGCTGAATTTCCGGACAGAAATTGCCCTGGCAACACTAGTGGTTGGCCAAAAACAAGATCTGCAGGTGAACACTGCAACTCCTCTTTTAATTGAGAACGAAGCAAAAGCATGACTAGAGGTAAATTATCCATCCAGAATTGTTGGAGCTAGTTAATGACAGTGCAAACGTTCCACAAAGCCACAGGGGTGATATACTGTCGTTGAGATATGCTTCGCTCCGAGAAGATTCACAAATTCTTTGAAAAGTGTTGCTTGAAATTGAGGACCGCGGTCTGTCGTTATGACTGATGGGCATCCAAAGACCGAAATCCAGTCTTTCAATATTGCCTTAGCGACAGATTCTGCGGTTATAGACTGAAGTGGAATTGCGATAGGCCATCGCGTAAATCTGCCTATGACAGTAAGGGTGTACTGATATCCGTGTACTTCCGGTAACGGACCCACTAAATCGGCATGGAGATGACGAAAACGACTGCCAGGTACAGTGAAATTCCCAGGTGGGGATTTGGTATAACGATGTACTTTTGTACGTTGGCAAACGAGGCAACACTTGAGTCCAATGCTTGATATTGACGTTCATGTTCGGCCAGAGACAAATTAGTTTTGCCGTTATTTTCCGTCCCGTGTGTAATTTCTTACACCCGGGAGTGGAAATGGTCGAAAATTCGTTTTCTCATGCTGACTAGTACTAGGGGTCTGGGATGAGAAGTGCTGTCGTCACAAGCGATTGACTTGGTACTGAAGGGGCACGGGACGTTGCTCAATCGGTAACGACGAATTTTTCAATGAATCAAACAGAGTAGTGTCCTTTTGTTGCTCGTCTGCTAGAAAATCGAAGTCAAGCTGTTCCTTAGTGGCGTTAAGTAAGAACACTCTTGATAGTGTGTCGGTGACGGTGTTATCATTGCCTTTGACCTGACGTATACCAGTAGTAAACTGCGAAATAAAGTCTAATTGCCTGTAATCACGTGGATTATACCTGATTTGGTATGAAGGGCATAAACTAGAGGTTTATGATCAGGGAATACAGTGAAATCTCGACCCTGTAATATATGTCGGAAATGTTTAATCGAAAGGTTAATTGCAAGTAACTCACGTGAAAAGGTGCCGTACTTTTTTGAGTTAGAGTGAGTTTAACTGAGAAAAAAGGAAATAGGTGTGGTTTCTTTTTCCGTGTGCTGGTGTAAAACAGCTTCAACTGCTTCTGATGAGACATCAGTGGTGAACGAAAGATGTGCTGTATTGTCACGTAAATAATTTAGCTTAGAAAAATTTGCTAGTGCATTTCTTGAATTGGTAAAAGCAGCAAGAGCTTCGTCCGACAGAGTTATCTTCGCGTTTCTTGTTCCCTGGCCACGAAGTAAGTTGGTAAGAGGTTCCAGAATGTGGGAACAGTTAGGAATGAACTGGCGATAGTAATTTATTAAGCCGAGATAAGGTCGAAGTTGCCGGAGTGTTGTTGATTGAGGAAACTCTCGTATAACTGTAACTTTCTCTGCGACCGGTGTGATGCCAAAACCGTCAATTTCATATCCGAGGATATTCAGTTTAGGAACGGCAAACACACATTTGTCCGGATTGATTTTTAAGCCGAAATGTTCCAAACGCTGAAAAACTTGCGTGACGTGACGCACAAATTAGCGCTTCGTACTAGGAGGTCGTCAATGTAAGCGTTGTGCTTCGTCAATTAGGCGTTGGAACGACTGTGCAGCGTTTCGAAGGCCAAAAGGTATCCGAATGAATTCGTATAGACCGAAAGGAGTTGTAATTGCAGTTTTGTGGATGTCTTCTGCGGCCACCGGGATCTGATAAAAAACTTTTCGTAGATCTATCTTCGTGAAAATCTGCAGAGAAATTGCGAAATCGGCTAAGTTGTCAGGAATTTTCTCTGTCTGTAATCTCCGCAGGGATTCCACGCCCCCTCTTGCACCTTGGGGACCATGTGGGTTGGAGATGCGAAAGGGCTTGACGAAGGGCGAATTATGCCCAGATCCAACATGTACTGAAATTCAGCACGTGCTAACTTATATTTTTCTGGTCTGAGTCTACGTGGTTTCGAAAAAAAAGGCGGGCCAGATGTATGAATTTTATGAACGGTGTGATGTTTTACCGTCTCAGTGTACGTAAAAGGTCGAATGAGTGAAGGAAACTTATCCAGTACGTTTTGGAGGGGATTATTTTCTGGTAGAGTAACACATAATTTAAAAAAATTTAAGGGGATTGTTCCCCATCCCCGTAGTCTATTTGCTGTATGCACAGGCAGACCTTTTTAGAACCAAAAATGGTAAGTAATGGTTTATGGTCCGTCTGCAATGTACAGGCTTTTATCAACTGACTTCAGAAATGTTTTTTTTTTATAAAATTATATAAATAGTTTTTCAACAAAGCCTGTGTGGAAATTCATCTCATGAGATTTTGTGGAAAAATGCTTTTCCCAACAATCTCTGCCTAAATATTGTTTTTTTCCATCAGATTTCAGATATAAATGTTTCTTTCAAACGGACTGTACAAAAAAGTTCTTTTGTCTTATGGTAATTTACCCACGCACACATGGACTCTCCCAGCTATATATAGAAGCAGGTACTGCGTTTTGGAGAGGGAAGTTTCCAGCAGTCAACTCTGACAGTCGGACCGAACATTCTTGCTGTAACACTCTCGTTTGTATATGTTTGTATTACTGTTTCTGTTAATACATTTGTTTAACTTAATTCCTCTTTTTGTGTCTTTATTTCTGGCCACAACATTTTGTCATTAGATTTTGCTCAAAAATGATTTATTGCAACAGTTTCTGCAAATTTACTTTTTTCATAATATTTCAGATAAAAATACTTTCACCCGACGAGATTGTACAGAAATGTACATTTTCATCGGAATTTGGTCAAAAAAGCTTTTTTAAAGAATCTGTGTAGATATTCCTCTTTTTTCTTCTGATTTTGGGAAAATAAGGATTTTCACCTAACTGTGCGAAAATGTTCTTTTTCATGAAATTATACATATAACTACTTTTTCTATAAAATCTGTGCAAAAATGCTTCTTTAATTCAGTTTTGGTAAAAAATGCCCTTTTTAACAACATCTATACAGATATGCATTCTATTCAGTGAATACATTTGTTTTTTATAACTGTTTAAAAATATTCTTCCATTAAAATACATATATAAATACATTTTGCAACAAAATCTGTAAAGAAATGCTCTTTTTTTTCATCAGATTTCAAACACTTTTTTCAACAGTTTCTGCAGAAATGCTCGTTCTTCATTAGATTTCAAACATAAATACTTATTTCTAAAAGCGTCTGTGCAGAAACGCTTTTGTCAGATTTTGCTCAAAAATTATTTTTTTTGCAGCAGTCTGTTTAGATATGACCTTTTTAATCAGATTTTCTCAAAAAAGGCTTTTTTCTGTCAGTGCTGACATGTTCTTTCAAGAAATTACATATGTAAAAACTTTTTTAAGCAAAGTCTATATATATTTTTAATCAATTTTGCACGAAAATACTTCTTCATCAAATTATGTGTAGAAATGCATCATATGCATCATTTTGTGCAAAAATGCTTTTACACAAAGTTTGTGTCGAAATTCTTTTTTCTTTTAACAAATTTCAAACATAAACACTTTTTTCATCAGATATTACACATTTTGTTCAAAATCTTTTTTTTCCAATGGAGTCTGTGAAGGTATACCGTTTTGAAAATGAGATTTGGGGAAAAATCTTTTATCAACAAATTATGCAGAAATGTTCTTTTGTTGTAAAATTGCAAATACAGTTTAACAAATCCTGTACAAAGATCCTAGTTGAAATCAAATTTTCCAAAAATTTGTACAGAAATGCTCTTTTCTCATTAGATTTCAGATATAAAAGTTTTTTCAACAGTCACTTCAGAAATTTTCTTTTTTCATCAGATTTTCAAAAGTGTCTGTGCATAAATGTTCTTTTTACATCAGATTTTGGTCAATAATACTTTTTCAACAGATTCAGGCCCTTTTTCGGTATATTTTGGGAAAAGGTCTTTTATCGACTTAATGTACAAATACTTTTCATCAGATTTAGGTCAGAAATGCTTTTTTTTTCAACAGAGTCTGTTCATATATGCCATTTTTCAATAGTTTTGTGGGAAAAACTTCTTTTTCATGAAAAAGTGCGTATCACTGTACAGATATTCTCTTATTGTGCGGAAATTTTCTTTTTATGAAATTACATATATAAATACATTTTCCAACAGTCTGTGCAAAATTGCATCTTATGCCAGATTTTTTGCAAAAATGCTTATATCAAAGTCTGTTTAGAAATGCTCTTTACTCCATTTCGTGTAATAACTTGTTTTTTCTATAATTTCATACTAGCAGTTACGCAAACTACTTTGGAAACGATATAAAAACAATAATCAATAGGTTTGATTTATTTAAAAAATAAATTTTTTTTTCAACATCCTTGAACGAATGTTTCTCAACAAAGTATGTGTAAATAAGGTTTTTTCATCCTATTTAGTGATTAAAACGCTTAAACAAATGTTATTTTTCTATGAACTCTTTAAATCAGATATTGTATAAAAATGATTTTTTCAAAAAGTTTATGTAGAAATAATCTTCTCCTCAGTTCAATCATAAATACTTCTAAATTATTATAGTCTCTGCATAAATGCACTTTTCCCCTCAATATTTGGTAAAAATGCTTTTTGCAACCCATTTTTACTTCAGATTTTGGAGAAAAATTACTTTTTCAACTGACTGTGCCGAAATGTTCTTTTTTCATGAAATAAGTCATATGAAATTACATATATTTTGCTTTTTCTAAGAAATGTGCAGAAATGCTTTTTATTTGATTAGATTTCAAACATTTTTGCTTATTTCAGCCGTCACCGTAGAAATGGTATTTTTATCAGATTTCAGGCATACATGCTTTTTTCAACATTTTTTGCAGATATGCCCTTTTTTCCTCAATCATTGAAAAAAGACATTTTATGACATTAGTATTTGCAGAGATTTTTTATCAGATGTTGGGGAAAAAAGTGCAAGTGACGAATTTTTTCTCCTGATTTTAGAAATAAATGTCTATCTGTTTTTAAATGCGTTGATTCGGGACAAAATGAGAGTCAATAATTCGTTTTCACAAAAAAATCTTACATTTTTTCGAAAGCGACTTTGGAGAAATTCCTTTTTTAATCAGATTTCTGGTAAAAAATATTTTTAAAATGTTTGTGCAGAAATGCTCTCTTTAAACCAAGTTTTGTCAAAACTGCTTTTTTCAACAGAATCTTTACAGAAAGGCTTTTCATCAGATTTTAGGAAATTAATCTTTTTTCAACAAGTAAGATTGTTCTTTTATCACGAGATTTCATATATAAAGATTTTTAAACATAGGTATTTCTTTAAATATTTCTTTAAATACAATTATGGGTAAATTTTTCAGACATAAATTTTTGTCAACAGTGTCTGTTCCGATATGCCATTCATTCATGAAATTTCTGACAATTGTTTTCAACAGAGCCTGTGCAGAAATTGTTTTTCATCAGATTTTAGGCAAGTATAACTGTGCTTTAATCATCAGATTTGGGGAAAATGCGTTTTTCACCAATCTGTGTAGCTTTATGCTCATCAGATCTCCGATATTTTTTTCACAAGAATCTGTAGAATTTCTGTAGTTTTTTAAAAGAAACTGTGCGGAAATTTTCTTTCTATAGTCGAAATGCATGTTTTCAATAGAATTGTTAATGTTATCTTCTTTTTTATCAGATTTTGTGTTAAAAATCTTTTTCAACTGAGCCAAAACAAACAAAGTTTTTTAAAATTGATTTTTTAAGTTGATTTGGTAGGAAAAGGAAAGAAGCAGAAACTTATTTGTTTCTTTTTCATTATATTTTGTTCAAAAAACGCTTTTTTCAACTGACGGTGCAAAAATGTAATGCAAAAATTATTTGCAGAAATGCTCTTTTTCCATCAGATTGCAAACATAAATGCATTTCTCAACAACGTCTGTAGAAATGCTCTTCTTTCGTCAGATTTTGGATAAAAATTAGGTTTTTCAAAAGAAACTGCAGAAATGTCCTATTTTCATAAAATTATATATATATATATATATATATATATATATATATATTCTCTGCCCAGGCATGTTGTAACCACCTTAACTGATTGAATTTCTTCATCCTCTTGGATTTCCCCAGTCAGTTTTTTTCTGACAGTTTTGTGACATCCTTTTCCGCATCTAACATAGGCCGGTCCTTCAATTTATGCGAATTCAAAATGTTTATTTGGTATTTGATATCGTCTACCTCCTGTTCTACTTCTGCCGATTTTTTGCTAAATACCTTGCAAGTCAAGGTATTTAGAGAAAGTTTGAGCAAATAATGAAGTTCAGTCATCCTGGTCACAGCACAAATTTTGGGATTGTTGCTTGCGTGCTTCGCTAAATGACACTCTTACCTTGATCTGTCACAGTCGATCGAGCTCTGGACAAATCATGCATCCCAACATTGTGTTTCAGTATTGGCGGGAATATCGGTGAAGACCTGTCAAAGATCAAGCTTGACTCCTCTCTGTCCTGGCTATGCATAAGTCACTAGTGTCGTCGGTAAACATAATTAACTACACTCATTGTAAAATAAAATCTTTTATTTATGGTACTATGATTGCTTAAGATAATGAATATATAAACAAAAGGGATTTGAAGAACATTCCATGTATAAAAAATTCTTGAGCTAGGTGGAAGTGATTGACTGGCGGTTGCAGTTATGGCTAAACATCGCAGAGTTGTTCAACTATTTAAATGAAGGCAGCTGATCGAGGGAGTTCACAAAGCGAAACATGGCCACAATCAAAATTGTGGCCATGTCTTGCTATTATCCACCTTCAGTGGAACATTTTCCGGAATGTCACACTCATCTGTCCTGATTATCACTGTTGTTATAATCACTTCCATCTGACTGAATCAAAACCTGAGCTGCAAAGATTTACATTTCAACTAATGAGTACTTTATCAAATGAAAACAAGACTCAGTTTCAACAGACCTAAGACTTAAGACGCTACTGAACGACTAACATCCTCTAACTCACGCTATTCTCCAAAAGTGAGAAGAACCTGAATATTCATGGTATCGCATCTTTTAACATGAAAAATATATTTTTTTCTTTAGGATTTAGATCAACCATTGACACCAATCATGTTGTCATACTCTTTTTCATCGGATTTCAGATATAAGTTTTTTCAATGGAAATTGTGAAGTAATATTCTTTCTATATCAGAGTCTGTTTTTCACCAGACTTTCGAAACAAAAAGACTATTTTAAACTGGTTCTGCAGAAAACACCTTTTTTCATTAAATGACATATATAAATGCATTTTCGACAAAGTCCGTGTAGAAATTATTCTTGAAATCACATTTTGTGAAGTAATGCACTTTTTTCAACACATTTTGATATTGATACTTATATGTAAAAGTCTGTACAGAAATGTTCTTTTTTCATTAGATTTTTGTCAAAATTTTAGCAGACGTTTTAATTATCGTCTGTTAAGTTGATTTGACGGGAAAAAGAAAGAAGTGGTAACTTATTTGTTTGTTTTTTTGCACATATATGAACTTCTCGTGACCTGGGCACAACTTAAAAATACATATAAGGATGAATTCGCGCGTTTTCGGGAGTGAGTTTGGCTGTTTTAGAAGCGTGTCTGATAGGCAGAAGCGAAGCGACGTCATCATCCCTTCCTCCTTCAGTTTAAACAGGGAAAAGATATGCAATTAAAAATGGAACGTTGATCCGTCCAATAATGCAGTTTGCAGTAAGTCTAAAAAAAACTGATTTTTAATATCACAGGCTGAGTGTGCCGTAAGTTTTAAAGGGTTAAATCAAATTTATAACCTGTTTATAAGACGTCTAGAGATCGTTTGAAACAGTTATGAAAATTATAACAGTTAAGAAGTGAAAATATCTCAGTAATCATTTTTTTTTTCCGCTGCTTGTAAATGTAATGTAATTACAATAGAAAATCACCTTTCTATATATTGAATGTTAAATAGTTAGGAAAATTCCCGTAGCACTGAAAAAACATTATTAGTGAATTGTCATGTATTATTCACCCCACACATCTACCTCTTCCCCTCCCCATCCTTCAAGGGAGAAAAAGAAGATGTTCGCAGGCCCTGAATCCATTTGTAAGGTGGACAGGGAGGAATACAAAGGGGGCCTGACGAAACAAAGAAAAGCACTATTAGGAGTACTTTATGGCAAAAGTACCGAAGACCCCCGAAATTTCCCACAAGCCCCAGGCGTAATAACATGCGTGAGACACACTGGGGGGGGGTACCTAAAAGTGTGGATCCACCTTTTTGAGGCAAAAGAAGCGTTCCCTAACATTAGAGTATTCGAACTGGAGAACTCTAATTTAAGAAAACTAAGGCATTTTTGTGCTGGGAGGGTCCCTGTGTTACTCCATCCCTCCTTATATAGGGAAGTGAAACTATTCTACCCCACGGATGTCGGCGGGATTGTCTTAGACGGTCGTATGACGACCGAATTAGGAACAGGAGCCTAGGACAATCCATCGGAGTCCTTACCAACGCAGATTTCCGCCCGGTATGTGAGTAGGCTTTTTGCTTTTTTCTCCTTTTATTTTTTGCAGGCTTTTAAACCATGTCTATCAAGATAGCGACGTTGAATGTGAAGGGCTTTAGGGATCGGGGTAACGCGGCCCGCCTGCTCCGGGATCTCTTGTCCTTCGGTGTAGATGTCGCCGCGATCTAAGAGACCCACTTTGTTTGCAGTTCCGATGCGTGTGTGCTGTCTAACGACTTTGTCGTCTATTCAGCATATGAGGACCGTGCTGCCAGAGGAGTGTCTTTGGTGGTGAAGCGGACTCTTGATGCGAAGGTGGATCTTGTGCATAACCGATGCCGAGGGACGGTTGATCGTGGCCGGTATTGCCGTGAAAAGTGGTTCGTTTCGGGTCGTTGCGGTTTATGCGCCCAACGACCAGGAGGAGCGGGTCCCGTTTTTCGGCGGTTGGGGTCTTTCCTGGTGGATTCCAAGCGCTTAATTCTAATGGGGGACTGGAATGCCATCCTGGACCTCAAGTTAGATCGGGGGCGGGGTGCTAGCGGGAGATGGGGCGATCGGAGCTTGGTCAATCTGATCAACGATTTGGGTCTCGTTGATAGATACCGGGTCGATCATCCCGGGAGGGGGGATGTGGACGTGGGCTCTTAGCTGGCCTTGTGACAAGGTGGTTAGCTACCCTGACAGAATGTTAGTGATAAGGGCCGACATAGATCTGTTAGATTGTCCCACGTTCCACTAGGTAGGCTATACGGACCACAAACTCGTTTGTGCCCGTGTGGCGTTAGAATGGCCTAGACATAGGCCTAGAATGGCTGGTTACTGGAAGTTCAATCTGTCTTTACTGGACAGGCGGGACTTCCAGGAGCAGCTAACTAGCTTAGTGCAGCGGGAGCTAGTGGGGGCGGTTATCGGGAATAGGTGGTGGGACAGACTTAAATGTAGAATTAGATCCTTCACCACTGATTTCAGCAAACGGCTCGCCCGAGATAGAGCTGATAAGGTGAGGACGCTTAAAGCTAGTTATTCCCGGGCGGTGGCTGGTGGGATCCCCTTGAGATAGCCTTAGCTAGGGAGGCCGGGGAGCGTTCGAATAGCGAGCGCTACATGGGCCAGGTAATTAGACATAGGTTCAGCTTCCGAAGCTGTGAATATGGGCGCAGAATTGCGCAGGGAAGAGGCCCGTCGAGTTGGCGATCGTTACATTCGTGAAGTCAAAACCCCGGAGGGGCGTACTCTTCGGGCCACTGACGACATGTGCGAGGCATTTCGGAGGCATTTCGAGATCCGTTTTACCAAGGAGCCTGGTCTTCGTGAGGACGAGTTTCGCAGCTATTTGGCTGACTTTCCTCGGCTTTCGCCGACTGAAGCGGCTAGCTGCGAGGGAGAGATTACCGAGGGCGAGGTCTACGCGGCTTTAAAGAATATCGGCAGAGGCAAGTCACCCGGTCTGGATGATTTGCCCTATAAATTGTACTTGAGGCTGTCGTATTCAACAACTTGTTCCGGCAGGGGTTCCTCCCCGACCGGTTTTCTAGGGGTGTGATTACGCTGTTGAAAAAGGGCAAGGATGTTGGGGGGGCACTTAGACGATTACAGGCCCATAACTCTGCTAAACACAGAGTTAAAGATTTTGGCCAAGATTCTGCAGGAGCGTTTGCAGTCAGTTGCCGAGTCTCTGTTGGTTCCTGAGCAGACTTGTGCTGTGAGGGGCCGAACAATTCAGAGCAACCTGCATCTGATCCGCACGATCATAGAGTGTGTAAAAGACGACGATGAGGCCGCGCTGATCAATTTGGATCAGTCCAAGGCATTTGATAGGGTTGACCATCGCTACCTTGCTGCTGTCCTGCAGGCCGCCGGATTCGCACCCGACTACTGCCGCTGGAGTTAGCCTCCTGTATCGCTCCCCCAGTGCTGTGGTACAGGTGAACGGGAAGCTGTCGAACGCTTTTGTGCTGTCTAGGTCGGTCCGTCAGGGTTGTCCACTTCGCCGGCTGAGGATGGGTCGTGCAGTCCGGCCCTACGCGTAATCGCCGTTCCTGGAGGAGCTCGAGCCAGACGTCGTCCCGCAGCGACATTGAGGCGGTACTGATCGGTACGAAAAAGTGACAGGGGCCAAGATTAACCACGACAAGTCGTCCGGCTTGCGGCTAGGTGCCTGGAAGGGGGTCGACCTTCCGAGCCGCTTCCGTTGGACGGACGGTCCTGTCCGCATTCTCGGAGTGTGGTCTGGGCCCGACCTCCAGCTGGAGAAAAATTGGTCTGAAGTACGAGCAAAGGTCGATGCTGCCGGTCGGACTTGGCATCGACGGAGGTTGTCCGTGAAGGGCAGGGCGGAGGTGCGTGCTACATACATTTTCCCTCTTTTCCTTTATCGATTGTCCGTACTTCCTCTCTGTAAGGGCTATCGGAAGGCGTTCGAGCGCTCGCTAGCCTCCACTTTGTGGAGTGGACGCGGGAATCGGTTCGACAGACGAGTCTGTGCACAACGTCCGTGTCATGGGTCGCTGGGAATGCCACACTTGGTAAGCCATTGGCGTACCTCGAGGTTGGCTTTCCTACGCCGCGCGTTGACAGGTGGAGGGGATTGTGAGGGCCGCGTTCCGTCGCCTTACTATCAGTACCCCCATCTCGCGGGTTGAGCGCCATCGTAAACCCCGGGATCAATCGGTTTTCTTTCGCGAGTGTCGGTTGGCCTTGTTGGCTGTCCCTTGGTCCAGTGACCTTTCTCGGCCTAGGAAGGACTTCTATCGTTTGTTAGTGGAGGGGGTCGCGAAGGATTCCCTACGTGAGGATCTCGGGTTGTCGGAGGAGGAGTTTCGCTCTTACTGGTCTTGGACACCAGCGGCCGATTATCTCAGTAACCCTGAGTTTTCGCTTACCTGGCGATTGGCTCGGAATCGGCTGCCTCTCAATGACAGGGCCTTCATATGGGGCTTGGCGGATTTGCCAGACTGTGAACGGTGTGGCCTTGGTTTAGAGGAAACGGCTTCGCACGCCTTCTACCATTGTCCCCTATGGGACTATGTCGGCGAGCTGACGGCTAGTCTCGATCCCGAAAAGCTTGTGCCCATTGATCGCGCATACGCGTGTGACAATGTGTCGCCCTCGTATTCCGGGGTGAAACGGATGGTGTTTCTGACGCTGCTGGCCACGGCTCGAATGGTGATTTGGACAACGCGACAGGAGGAAGTCTTGCGAGGCAACCGTCTTTCTTATCAGGATCTAATCCGATTCTTTGAGCGTCAGCTCAAGATGAAGATTAGAACTGATAGAAAACGATTGCATTCGACAGTCTTCAGCGAAAGGTGGGTGACTGAGGCGAGCTTGGTTCGTTTGAACGGGGCTAGCCTTGATTTTAGGTCAAGCCTACGTCACATCGGGGTGGTTTCCTGAGGAGCCCTCCCTCTGGTTAGGTTAGACAAGCTTTTGTGTACCTATTTAATGTAAGTGTTGTTCCCGGCCTGTTCCCGGCCACTTCTTTGGTTATGATCCGGTTTGAGATTCCCAACCTCCCCAGTTTGTTTTTGGCCTCCCTTTTATCTCGTCTGGGTCAGCGTTACATTCTCCCATGCCCGTACGATTTTTTATCCTATTCCCACTCCCTTAAGGAGAGAGCTTCTTGATTTTGTCCCATGGGCAGAATACAGCGGCCTCTTTGTTTTTGAGGGTTGGACGGGCCCTACAAACATCTGTTATGTTTAATTTGAATTATGTTTGCATTTTAGTTTATTATTGGGTTCATTTCCCTCTCCTCTCGTCCTTCATTATGAGATTTTTATGTATTATTTATTATCATTAAATTTTTATGGCATGGGGCGCATTTTGTAGGTCCCCCCCTTGTGAGGATGTGGTATTATGGTGTAAGGAGGATTGATTGGTGATGGATGAGTTCTTGTGGTGAATGGGCAAATTGTATTGTATGAATGGGTCGTGGATCAAATTAGCTAGGTATAAGATATTTAGTGAAGACCAGCCTCACCCCCCCCTTTTCAGGCCTTGTGCCACAATTGTATTTTTTGATACAATAAATATACTGGATCAAAGTGTAGTACACTGCCTCTGTGAGCTTCCGGTGCTTTTGTCGAGAGAATACTCTTCGACGCAATCCCGTCTCCGCGATCGATCCGCCCTGGAAGACGTATTACAATTCTGACTTGGCCCTGTTTAGGGGCTTCGTCTTCGTCAAGTATTACACTTCGGCGCGATTCCGTTTCCGCGGTTGATCCACACTGTGAAGTTGTATCACTATTCTGACTCGACCCTGTTTAGGGACTTCGTCCTCGTCAAGTGCTACACTTCGGCGCGATCTCATCTCCGCGGTCGATCTGCCCTGTGAAGTCGTATCACTATACTCACTCGGCCCTGTTTAGGGACTCGTCCTAACCGATACAACGAATCTCGTGCGACATCGATCAACCTGCTGCTGTTCCTGACCATTCTCTCGTCTAGCAGTCAACCAGTTACCGCCGACTTTCAACTTTACATTCGTTTCGCCGATACGACCGAAATCAACTACTCCTAAACAAAACCAGTCATACCGGACCCGACACCGATACAAACATATTTCTCCAGAGTACACTCTTGTACATTTTGGATAAATAAAATCGATGTTATTGTTTCTTTGCCTTTGTCCCCTCATTGTCGTAGCTGTTCAGTGTTCATACCGTTCTTCGTATAGCTGTCGGCGGCGACATCCTTATCGGCCCCGCAACAGGGCCTACCATTTATTTGTAGTTTTGTGTTGATAAAGAAGTTTGGTTTGTTTGTTTGTAGATGTCTCTTTACAGCTGCGTAATAACATGGCCACACAATTTATATTTAACGTAAAATACCACAAAACATTAAATACAAGAAGGAACAAAAATGGTTTTAAAAACTGTAATAATTGTATTTATTTGTGTATACTGATGTACATGCGTAGTTAAAGATCTGTGTGTGTTATGTCCCTTAGACTGTGAAATATTTTTATCTGAACTCACAAAAGTTGAATTAATTACAAAGCTGAGAAATGATGAATAAATTGTAGCTTTAGAAGAATGTTTCAAAGAGAAAAGTTCTTGTTGCTTGCTTGGAAATGTTTGGAAATGTTTGCAACTACATCATGTAGCGAGAAGAAAGAAGAAGAGAACGACGCAAGAAGTCGCCCAGTATTTAGGGAGAGAGAACCCTAGTGACAATTAGGGAATTAAGGAGGAGCTAACTCCGACAGTTTTATTAGCTCGTCTAGTAATGATATTAGAGTTGTTGCGTTACTCTTTTGCAGCTGATTTGATACCTCTCCACTCGCGCCAATTACAGCGCCATATTTACGAGGCGTGTACATAAGTCGAGTGTAGTTCTATCATATATATATATATATATATATATATATATATATATATATATATATATATATTATATTTATTGAATTATCTCCCTACATTTGAATCGCTGAATGAATTGTTTGTTATTATTAAGCTTCTGTAAGAATGTCAGATACTCCATGAAGATTGCGCTTACTACAGTAGTAGTACTATTTTTATGCTATACTACATATAACGATTGATCTACGGTAAAATGGGCAATCAACTAGATTTTGCATTAATGTAAATTTGAAGAAATGCTAACGGTTACTGACTAACATTCAAGAATAAGAGTTTAACAATAAATTTGAAATTTATTTTTAATGTTAAGACAACAGTTTTTATTTTATTTCTTAACATGGTTTCTAATCTTTGGAAAATTTTATTTAAATATATGCATTATTTTGTACGAGGAAGTATTACATTTCTTTCTCACTCATTCGACATCACAACCATCATTACCAACTATGTTTTGATCAAGGGGAACAACTCGAAAAGTGTCACTCAATCTCATTCCTGTCCATTCCGGTATATTGTCTTTCTATCTCTTTATTTACATTCTTCTTATCATTCCGTGCACCGTGCATTGCAGGATTACTTTAGTACGCTTTGGTGATCGTGGAGACATATATATATATATATATATATATATATATATATATATATATATAATTCAATTTTGGAAAGTCTTATTAACTGGTTTAATCTTGTATAGCTAGAAATCTCAAAATTGAAAATCCAAATGCTTGCACTGATGTGGAAGCGTGAAATTCTTTCATTTTGTTTTTCTAAGAGAATAGATAAAAACTCGCGATATTGGTCCAGGTACATTTGTATCTACCGTTTTTAATCATTACAAGAAATAGTTACTTCCATTTTTACCTCCCTTTCAACTTGAAAACGTAAAGCATGTCTGTTTCAGTAATAAATTTTGAAAAATAAGTAAAATCTTTGAATGCAGAAAACAATTTATTTTGTTTATACACATTTTACAAAGGAGGTATTTAAGTGACATGAACCTGAATAAACATGGCAAATGTTATGTGAAATAAGATATTTATGATTCGAAGTAAAAGAATCCACAAAAGACTAGTGTGTTGGTAAAAGAGACAAATTATCTTTAAACCAAGATTCCTTTTCAACGTATGAAAAGTTCATTTAATTTTGTTGCAAAATGCTTTCTCTTCAGTGAGAAATTGAGATTGTCGAGTAAAGCTTCTAAATCTCCTTGCAATTTCACCATGCGGAATGACGTTATTTCTGTGGAAGAATAAGGAAATAGTGCCAGCCTAGATTAACCGTTTTAAATAAACTCGGGTCCTTTCATCGTAACAATCAATGAAAAATAAAATAAAATAAACAAAGTAAATAAGAACACTCACGTTATTTCATATGCTGCTTATAACATGGAACTTAAAAATATGCAGATGGAGCCCAACCAATTCTGAAGGTAGTTCAATCAAAAGAGGGATAATTTCTGAACAGACTCTCAGAAGTCGGTTTGCAACCCCTCCCTTCCTGCTTAAGCCATTACAAGAGGATTTCAAGCACCCATTGAGAAATGTCACATTACAGGAAGTCTCCCTCTCCGGACTTTCCAAAGAGGAAAACGATGCCAAAAAATAAAAGTATTTTAACCAACCCTTTAAAAAATGCTACCTTAAAGGAAACGTCACTCTTCCAAAGAAAAAACAATACCAAAAACAGTACTTTATGCACCTCTTCAAATCTTTCCCATTTCATAACGCCCCACCCATACTAAAAAGAAATTTTAGCATACCACAAAAGGAAAACCAGTTTTGCCCCCTCATCGAGACGAAAACTAGAGAAAATGGGGAGTGTCGTCGTATTACTTCCTGAGACGCCAAAAAATAAAAATAAATAAAACTTGAGAGAAAGAGAATAGAAACAAAATTATTCCTCCGTGTGACTACCACAGTAAATCCCATATCCCACTGTACAGTGATTACATTTCTTTGGACCTCATCTTTTGTTCATCAGCCAGGGTATAAATAATACAACAAAACACAACGATAAAAATATCCACTAATCAATCAGGTGATCATTACCTAAGTATTTCACAAAAACAAACTCCCATTTTTTAACACAATGATTTTTTTTTTCACATAAAAAATGCAACAGCGTCGCAGCAATTTGCAACGCACACAAGACGATAAAAATAAAATCTCATCAAAATATATATGTGCGTGGGTATACCACAACAAAGTTAATCTATCAAAAAATAGATGTTCAGTCTGCTGGTAAGTTCCTTCATTCGAAGCAGGCGCAAGGGTGAACATTTCTTTTTTCCTTTTTTGTATAAATTAAAATAGAAAGTTCATATTGCCCTTTTCTCCAGAAACTGAACCAAAAAGTGTTTTTGTTGAAGACCAACAGAAAGTGGAATATAGAGCTACAAAAGCTCTATATTCTACAGAATATAGAGCTTTTTTTTCTTTTCTTAGGGTTCAATATGTATAGTGGGAAATTGTAGACGTTTCTCAGGTTGATCTAAATTTGGACCTCTCTCCAATCTGTCTGACTCCTGGCGTTGCAGCAAGGTCTAATAATCTCCTCTCCTTGCCCTCACATTCTCTCACCGGCTCATTATGTACTCTACGCTTTTTCAGCTGATCCATTAAAACAATAGTTTGCTTTTGGGTCCACCTCGGTAGGGTGATTCTTGTCCACTGCCGCTAAATTATCCGCTAACATGTAGATATATTCTTTCTACTGGTTTTAATAATTGGGGTAATTTGCGTACAGTTATATTGGTTGTTTCACTCAGGGGTTCCCACAGCCATGTCCACTTGTTAGTCGAGACATTTACCAAGACAAGAAAGAAGTCAAGGGTTCCAAATTTTTCCTCCACCTGATAGTAAGGCCAGAAGGTTAAAGATTTCCCAAAAACAGAGCAACCCATTTGAAGTTTGATAATGACCAGTCGGTTTTCCTTTGCACACTTGTGTTAATTCTAGTTTCTTTTGTAATGCTATAGCCCATATTCTGTCTGAGAGATTTATAGTCTATAGGATCCAGATCCTATATTGTTCTCAAAACATAAGCTCTAAATTAAATTACACAGCTAACGTAATTTGATTGGTTTAAAAATATCACATGATATGTCGTCGACTACGTCCGCACGTCTGACCTTAATCAAACGTACAGTTGCGCCAAAATTTTAAAACATTTCCTGGAGGTTATCACGTGACTTATATTGCTTATATAAACAAGAAAAAATTAAGAAACAGGAAAGTGAGAAAATCATCCGAAAATGCTACGTGATGATACTTCAACTGTAGTCCAAACTATAAGTTAAAAATCCTTTTTAACATAACCACAGTCTATTTCAAGGGTCGGCAACCTACGGCCCGCGAAGGCATTCTGACCGGCTCGCGAGCCTGATTACCAATGACTCTATTTTTAACATGAGAGATGACCTTCAAATGAAATTTGTTATATGTCATTTTCCATAGAATATCTACAAATCTCAGTGCTCTAAAAATATTAGACTATCTGCCAGTTATCTTTATTGAGACTTATTTTACCAAGTTGCGTTGCCTACGTTTAATGTCAAATAATAGATACATATTTGTTATGACCCTTGGCTACATTAAAAGATAACAAAAGCGAAAGGAACGATAAAGTGAAAGAGGCCAGGGAGGGACTGATATGCGAGATAGCAGAAATCTAAAGACAGTTAAACATACGCGCATTATACATGTCTCATAAACGTGTGGATGATACCGCATGTGTACGTACGTAAGTGTATATGTTTGCAACTATTTGTACTCGTATGTATGGGTATATGTGCTTGATGTGTGTTTTTGTTTGATGTGTGTGTGTGGTTCGTTTGTGGAACAATTTTCAATAACAGTTTCAAACCTACACGTCATAATTTCATCCATTTCACTTCGGTTGATTTTTTTCACTTTGAAGTATATTGACGTTCCTTGAAGAAAAGTTATTTTTGTTAAGTGTTCTTTAATTTTAGATTTTCTTTTGTTTTTCTGATTTCTCAATGCTTATTTTCATTATGGTTTTAAATATTTAGGTTGACAGGGGTCTGCATATGTAATTTTCCTTAATTTTTTATTAATGGCCTTCGTCCGGCCCGCGACCCGTCATTATAACACGATCCGACCCGCGGGGTCGAATGAGTTGCCGACCCCTCTATATAGACTCTATTTCCTTCATTCAATGTAAACTAAACTTACGTCGGCAAAAACAAAGCGATAAACGTCAAACATAACGTAAGTCACAACCAGACACGCTTTTTCCACAAGCTTTGAAATGTTTGCTTTCAATACAAACAATATTACATTGAACTGAATTTTTCCAAATTCACACAAATTACCCTACAACTTGCGGTCTATCAAACTGGAACATTACCTGACACAAAAATGTAAAAAGACAAGTTTATTTCACCATTTTAAACAACATTCACTATTGTTATATACATTTGGTGTATAAAAATCTATTTATTTGTACAATTTCTCTTATCTGAATTTTCTTCTTGCCTTCTTCACTGCCACTCTACCACTCGTCGTTTCAGCCCCTCAACCGCCTCTTTCTCTATTACTGGCCATCTTTGCTGAGTATCGGAGAGTCGATGAGACAGAAAGTAAATTGGCACTTCCTCAGGCACACCTGGTACTGGGCCATACTCGTCGGGACATGGTTGTGTAAGAACCGCCCCGATGCACTTATCACTAGCATCCGTGTATAGCACCATAGGTTTACTCAGGTCTGGGTAGGCCAACAGGGGTATAGCTGTCAGCTGGTCCTTTAGAGCCTTGAACGCACGCCGACAATCCTCGGTCCACTTAAACTTCTTAGTTAACGCCATTAGAAGGCCTGCCAGTCGACTAAAGGCTGGTATGAACCTCCGATATTATCCGATGGCTCCAATAAATCCCCTGATCTCTCTTACGGTTTTAGGTGCAGGCATGGCCCTTATGACCTCTACTTTGTCTAGATCCGTCTTTATCCCTTCTTTATTTATGATGAACCCTAAGTATTTCGTCTCTTCTTTCATAAACTGGCACTTTGATAATTTCAGTTTTAGTCCATGTTCTTTTAACCTGTTGAACACCTCCTGCATATGTTCAAAATGTTCCTCCGGGGACTTCGAAAACACCATAATGTCATCCAGATATGCCATTTAGCACGATGGAAATCAACTGACTAAATACGCCTGGGGCGTTCGCCAAACCAAACGGCATAACTTAGAAATTGAAGAGACCCATGTGACAAGTAAAGGCGGTCTTTTCCTGATGCTTTAGGCCAAAAGCCACCTGCCAATACCCCGATCTCAAATCTAAGGTGGAAAAACATTTCGACTTCCCCAAAAGGGCTAGAATATCATCAATCAAGGGAAGGGGGACTGCCAGCGGTCTCGTAATGGCGTTTAATTGACGAAAGTCCACGCAAAACCTATGCCCTCCATCTTTCTTTTCCACAATGACTATGGGAAAACTCCAGGGAGATTTGGATCTTTCGATTATCCCTGATTCCATCATTTCACTTACTGCGTCCTCTACTAATTTTCTTTTGTGGATTGGGGTTCTATACGGCTTCAACTTAATAGGTGGGTGGTCACCCGTGTCTATCTTCATTGCTACTGTCTCTGTCTGTCCCAATTTTTTGTCAGTAATGGCCATTACTTCTCGATTACTGTTCAGCAACCCGCTCAATTTTCTCCTATAATGTTCGGGGGCTACTATATCCTCTTCCTTTATTTCCTCGCTACCTATCTTCTCTCCAGGCCTATTCTTATTCCATACTCTCACATGTTCGACTTCTCTCACTGGGCACGCCTGTGCCAGCTCCTCTCCCTGCTTTATTTTAATAGTTTTATTGGCAGTATTGGTTAACAGTAAGGGAACGGTCCTTGACCCCTTCACTAGCGAATCGCATACGGTTATCTCTCTTTCGCTACCAATAGGGACTACTTGATAATGATCGTTGTTCAGAACTCCCTCTGTTACAATTTGGCCTTTCCCAGATACAGTGGTCCTAGGGGGAGCTTTATATCTGTTTGGGCCACATTGACAATTGTTCATAATTATCCTCTCCCATCTACTCCATCTACTGTTAGGGTGGCGGGGTCAAAACTGATCTGTGCCTTATTCTGCTTAAGCCCGTCGACCCCCCAACATTAGTTCACCACACAAATCTGGTGCCACATAAAGCCTTAAGCTTACTTCTGATTCTTGCCACCTGCAAACCGTATACCTGTGCCTTTCTCCTTCCCGTATGTTCTCCACTTTTTCCTTGTCTTCTCGTCAACCGAGACATGGGAGTCGGTGACAGGAGTTCAACTTTTTCTAGGGGCTCCCATTTCTGTTTAGGGGTCCTCCTGGATGGGGTAGAGCTCGGATGACTCTCTTTTCTCGGACTAGCAACCCATTCCTCCCCTCTATTCTAGTTAGGGTTGTTTCGTTCGATGTGGTCCCTCTTTCTCCTGCGAGGACGGGTTCGTCTCAGGTGACCCGCTCCTCCACAGCGCTAACACCTTCGGTCATTAGAACTTGACGAAAAGTGTCCGACCACACCACACGTCCAGCATCTCAGAGGTCTTACTCGCACTGGTCTGCCTCTTACTTTTTCACAGGTGACCCGTTGGCGTTTCCCGGCCCCCTTTCCTTTTTGGGAGGAGGCACCAGCGTGTTAACTCGCTTTATTTGCGTAGTTTGCGGTCCCCTTCCATCGTACACTATTGAGCCTTATGCCCGAAGTCGTACAGTTCGGCCCCAGAGATCTCGGGTCGCCTCCATATTTTGTCGGACAGTCGCGGGCCCGATGCCCACTGTATTTGCAAGCCCAATACACCAGCCCATATCAGCCCGGTGTGGGCTTGAAAAACCCATAACGCAAATCCCAGGCCTTCCTATTGGGGTCAGCCTCCGCATCCCAGTCCTCTTCTACCTCCTTCTTCGGTTCCCTTATCCGGATCCGCTCTCGATCCTTCTTTTTATTATTACCTTGGCCCCCGGTGGCTCTTTCCTATACTGCTTCTTATCCTATCCCAGAGTCGCTCGCTGGCCCGAGCCGCTTCTATGGCTGCGGCCAGGGTGACCGGTCCTCCCTTCAGAACATCGCCCCTCAAGTCCCTGTCGCTTAGTGCATCTACATCTACATCGGCTAACAAGGCCTGAATAGGGTCGCTGTTCCGAGTCGCCAACTCCGGAAAGGCTAATGCTGCTAGCCTTGCGATCCTTTCTCCCAATTCTTCATTTATCTCTCCTTCTTATTGCTGCGGCCGGAATAGTTTCCTGACTGCCTCAATGGCTGTACGCTCACTTGCGTACTGCCGTATCAGAGCGGATTTAAGCTCTGTCCACGTCGCGGCTGCGGTTTCTTTGTACCATGCCCCTATAAACTGAGACACCTGCCCCGCTGCGGCGTCGTAAGCCAGAGCACCATCTCCTGATCTGATAAGCCATAAATCACCTGTTTCTTTCGGATGGAGAGAATCCATTCATGCAGGTCTGCAGGGTTTCCTTTATAAGTGGGTAGCTTCATACTACCTATCAGCCTTCTGAAACCTATCGTTATTTCGGGGATCCCCCTCGTCCCCAAGGTCGGTTGTGGCGTCTGATCCTGCTACACTCATCCTACCGCTTTCCCACGAGAAGAGAGATTAACGACAAACAAGGAAACTACTTAACACGGCGGTGGCGCTTCAACTGCATACAGAGTCGACAAAAATCAACAATATTACTGGCAATGAGTGAGTAGAGGAAACCAAAAAGTGACTTACCTGAGATCCGCTGCTCCGTCTTTTGTTTCCGTTTTATGTCTTTCTTTTTTTTTTTTTTTTTTTTTACTAATATCGTCCGCAGGCTAGAGTTCTTTCTGGTCTTAATCGGTCCCGACTAGATGCAACAAACAGAGTCTGTTTTGCTGGTGTTTACTTCCTTTCGTCCTGAGTATAACTTAAGGCTTGCTTTTCTTCAAAGCTGTTCCTGGCCTTATTTTCCGTAGTAACTCAAGGTCAATCCTGGTCAATGGCACCAAATCTACCACTCGTCACTTCAGCCCCTCAACCTCCAGCGTCTTCCTCTTTGGGTTGAGGCGCCCACTCGGTCTGAACCGAACTCAGGGGTAGCTGGCCGCACGCTCCCTGAGTACCTGTAGATTGTTCGACCGGTCACTGGCCAAGATCCGCCTGCTGCCCACGTTGTGTTAGATTTTAGATTCAGTAAGAGGAGTGTTGTCCATACGTTCACGGTCGATTGGGGATGTAGGCACGGCTGTGAGGGTGGGCGGCAGGAAAATTAGAATGTGGCAAACAAGGAATTGCAGAAGCCGAACAACAATGGGTAAAATATTGATGTCTTTCATATAAGAAAAAAACAACAGTAGAAAGAGTTTACAGAAAGGATAGAAAAGCAATTAACATAAGAACAGAGGACCACTCCTCTACCAATTATACCAACAGAGAGAGGTGTGTGTGATTAACTCGTTCCAAATCAACTTGGGAGGATATGTGACTCGTAATTCCAGCCCTACGTGGAAGTGTAGCTTTTCAGTTGGTTGTCGTAAGTGACAAACGTTAAGTTTCAGCGACTTTTCAATGCGACTGCTACAACGACGATGATATTTCTTGAAGTCCTTATCTCTGACTCGCCACTGGACCGACTCACTGCAACGACAGTCTCTCTCTCTCTCTCAACGTCACTCTTGTCTAACGCCCAAGTCTCCCCAACTCAGCAAAACTCGCGTTTATATAGCAAACCGACGGTCATAAGCCAGGTTGTTCATGCACTTAACACGAGTGTTGCCATAAGCAAAGATTAAATTCAGATCTATTTCAAATCTCTTAGTGGATAAAATTAATTAGTTCAATGTTCATTTCAATTGTCTTTTCGATGACCAAATTCAGCGGATACAACTTATGTTTAGATCAGATTTCGTTAGCGGTAAACATACACTGATCTTACCTCCCCGGTCCAATTTACTTCAATATGTTTTTATCAAAAATATTATTTTCGTCTATTTTTTTTTTTAATGACCGAAATTAAACATCGCCTCCTACCCTTTTGCATTTGTTTATAAAAAAGTCCTCGCCAACCCGATTTGAAATTTATTCTTTATCCATCAGCCGTCTCAGGTTTCATATATCATTGTTCTAGATTCTTTCCTATTAATAGCGCTGACACAGTTTGTAACTTTCACGGAAGATCGTGTTTTCCATCTTCAATCAATAAACGTTATATTTGCGTATGTGCATTCATGTGCGTCAACCTCTCTCTGTTACACCACACTATAAAAGAAAAAAAAGAAAAAGAGGGTAAATAAACTAATATATGTACACAACGTTCGAAACTAGTAAAAAACGCATAAACCCTTTAGAGCAGTGTTTCTAAACCTTTTCTGGACCAAGTCCCACCAAATTGTTTTTAAATATCTGATGCCCCCACCACGTAATGAAATTATATAACAGATAGAGCTTCCTGGAATGAAACCCATTGATACTGCACTTATATTCTGATCTTGCTACGACCAGCTATGCTATCCTATAGGTTCTGTTAATGTATATGATAAGAAAAAGATTTGAAAACTTAAGTAGGTTTTCAATATTGATAAGCAGACAAAATAAAATTCATAGGTAAAAAAAAGCAGAAAATTTTATTTCATTTTATTAAACTACAAGAAATTGAAGGTTTCATATGCGGTCTACCTAAATAAAAAAATAGGATGCACTTCAAAAAAATTAGTGAGAACTTTGTGCTTGATGTCTGCTGCAAAGAGATTTTAGATTTGGTTAGCTTCAGTCTTAAATCCCCTCGTTTGGTGATATCTAGTGAATTTCTTTTTTTAGTAGCAAATCATTTACAGTACTAAAGCCACATTCTACTAAATATGACGATGAAAATGGTAATAATAATTTTCTTGCAAAGGCAGTCGAGTTTGTCTCATCACAAAGCCATGCTGTCACTCCTTTCATATTGAATAAAGCTTTGACAGACTCATCATTCTGTAATTCCGCAAGTTCTTTTTGGTACTGCACTGAAACATCACAGAGATTCACTAGCACTGGCTGCATCACCCATAGTGGAAAATTAATCTCTTTTAAATCAGAGAATCTTTCTTGAAAATCAGTAGCTAAGATTCTCAGATGATCTAAAACAACACTATGCAATTCAGTTTTTGTTTTTTTTAACTATTTCGTAACAAACAAGGCAATAAAGCTACTAAGACGCAAGTAGTTACTGAGTGTGAAAGAATATGAAAAAAGAAAAAACATTATTAAGGAAAGAGAAGAACAAAAGAACAGGAATTAAATGGTTGGGCTTTCCACAAGTGGTGCATGTTTGACTCTATGCTAGACATGCTAGTTGGCGTGAGCTTGTTCCCAGAATGCCATGTTGGTGGCTACCACAACCTCTGCAAGCTTCGCGGGATTTTGGCTCACTGACAATGTTGTCAGGATTACGAGGTATTAGCACAGATATTTTTCTTCTGTCTGCGGTAACTTAACATCCGAACACTACCATGTCTGAGGTACTGGTCATTGCGGTTAGGTCCCGTAGTGCCGATTCAAATACCTCAGCATGACAGACGTTCTTGCTTGAGGCATTTTAGCACTCCGGCTTTGGCTAGCAATTTTTTTTTTGGTGCGCGACATTTGCTATGCATCTGATGAATTGGACAGATCGTTTTCACAGGAGGGACATAAAAAATTGCAGTCAAGGGCTGTAGCCCTAAGGCAAACAAGGTACAGGTTCGTTTTCGCCTTGTGACATGGATACAAAAGTGACGTGATGGACCATAGGATTTGACCGCTGTGTAATTAAGGCCTCTATTATTTCAAGTAGCTTTTTGGGGTCTGTGGAAAAATATCGGATGGGTGTTGATTATAGCATTTTGGACCGGCTCATCAGCGCAGTTATATAACTGGATGTTCGTCTGCGATGTTGGCATGTCCGTAATTTATAAATACTTCCCAGTCAATTCGAAATTTACTGATTTGTTGAGGAGTCATTTCAAGATGGAGCCGAGGAAGCTTGGGCTGTGGTGCTTTAGCAGGGATCGTTTGGGTGGTGAGTCCCTTAGCTTGCTTAAGGATAGATAGGGCTTCTCCCATTGCCTTGACTCCCAACTCTCTCAGCATAGCTAGATCCATCATTTGCAAATTCTCCTTTGTCAGCTTTTCCCTTGCAAATGTTGCAGCATAGTTCTTGGCCGAGTCGGCAGAGATTCCTGCTTCGATGAGGTCATTTTTCCAATCCTCAAGTTCCATAACTGTTCGCAGCGCCATGTACAGTTTGGTAATAGCAACAAACAGTACTCGACTGTAATAGAAGTTGAGTCTGATTGAGAAAGTCATTTATTTATTGTAAAATATACAATGCAATAATTGTGGCACATGGCCGAAGGGGATGTGGGAAGAGGTCTGTCTTCGCTAACTATCTGTTATAGTGGAATACACCTATTCTATACTTAATAGACTCTCCCACCTATAATAAGTAGGAGTCGCTCAGTGAGTTGGTCAGTCAGTCGATGTCGGACGACCGTTAGTCGGATACTAAAAGTATCAGCGACCACAACTAGATTACTGCGTCATACCTATTATATGAAGTTCCTAACGTTTTGTACGTCGAACCTGTTTTAGGACCGACTTAGTTCAAATACAAGCCTCCACTGTGAAATCACTCCATAACACTATCACGACCGATTCATCCAATACAATTGATCCATTTACCACAAAAACTCATTCATCACCATTCAAACCTACATATACCACAATGCCACATATTGACAAGGGTAACCTACAAAAACACTATGATATAAAAATTTCAAAATGACTAAATACAAAAATATATAAAAATTTCATGAAATATAAAATGAGGGGGAGGGAATTAATAGTTGTTAGTAAGACCCATCCACCCCTCAAAATAATCAGAGTGGCTGCTGTATTCTGCCGATAGTCAGAATCAAGTAGCGCTGATGGAATGGAAAGTGTAAAAATAAATGACGGAATGGGAAAAATCAAAGTCTGACCCTGCAGAGATGAAAAAGGCAGCCAAAAACAAACTGGGGAGGTTGGGAATCTCGATATGGATCATAACAAAGGAGAGGGCCGAGAACAGGACAGATGCAACACTTATTCGCATTAACTAGGAAAGCAAGTAGTGTCTAGCTTAACCAGGGGGAAGGATCACAAGAAACCGCCCTATTGTGACCAAGTGGACTCAAAAAAAAGGAACTCAATGTTAGTCCCTTTCACACAAACCAAGGTTGCTACTTTCACTCACCTTTCGCTAAAATCTATCGATATCAAACGATTTCAGTCAGTTCTGATCTTCACCTTCTGCTGGTGCTGAAAGAATCTGACCAGACCTTGATGAGAATAACGTTCGTAACGCAAGATTCCCTCCATCCGAGCCATCCAAATCATCATTCGCGCCACGGCTAGCAGCGTCAGAAACCATACGTTTCTCCCCAGAATACGGGGATGACACATTATTATACAGGTATGCGAGATCGATGAACACGAGAACATCGGGATCGATACGAGCCGTCAACTCGCCGATATAATCCCAGAATGGATCCTTCATGACCCCTTTCACTAATTCACGATACAAGGCATTTCGAGGCCGTGAAAAGTCACTGGACCGAGGAAAGGCCCTCAAGGCCGCTCGACACTCGCTGAGGAAAGTCGAAAATTTCCTGGGCCTACGACGGCCTTTAATCCAGGAAATGGGAGGAGTGAGGCTAGGGAAGGCGTCCCTAACACTCCAAAATCGAATCCTCAGTCAAAACATGGCGTAGGAAAGCAAACCTCGAGGCGTGTCGATGACTCACCAAGTGTGGCATTTCCAGCCCCCACCACATGACATGGACGCTGGACACAGCATTCTTTGCGGACCTTCTGCTTGCGACAACCGCACAAGAGGGTGAACAACAAGCGCTCGATCGACTTCCTATTGTCCTTGCAAAGAGGACGTACAGCCTAGCGGTAAAGGATAAGTGGAAAGATGTAAGTGGCACACACTTCAGCAGGAACCTAACTGCAAGCCGGAAGACTTGTTGTGGTTAATCTTGGCCCCATGACCTTTTCGTAAAGTTGAAGCGCCTTCTGAACCACATCAATGTCGCTGCGACACGACACGAAATTGAATACGTCATCAGCGTACGCGGAAACATCGAGCTCTACCAGGGATAGCAATTCCATATAGGGCCGGACTGCACGCCCCGTCCCTTAGTCAAAGCGTACAGAAGGGGTGACAGTGAACAACACTGACGAACCGACCAAGACAGCGCAAAAGCGCGCGACCGCTTTCCGTTCCACAGCACTGGGGGAGCGATACAGGAGGCTAATCCACTTACAGAAGTCGAGTTGGAATCCGGTGGCATGCAGGACAACAGCCAGGTACTAATGCTCGACCCTATCAAATGCCTTGGACTGATCCGAATCGGGTCCCAACAGACTCTCGGCAACTGACTGCAAATGCTCCGTCAGGATCTTTGCCAAAATCTTTAACTGTGTTTAGCAGAGTTATAGGCCCGTAATCATCTAAATCCCGCCCTTCCATCCTTGCCTTTTTTCAACAACGTGACCACACCCCTGGTGATCCAACTGGTGACCCCACCCGAAACCAGTTGTTGAATACGGCAGTCAAAATCGGCACAAAGATGTGCGACAATCTTAAGTACAATTCATAGGGTAAACCATCAAGTCCCGGAAACTTGCCACTATCGACCCTCTTCAATGCCAAGTAGACTTCACCTTTCGTGATCTTACCCTCGCAGATCGCCACTTCATTCGGCGCAATCAGAGGAAAGTCAACCAAATAGCTGCGAAACTCGTCGCTACTGAGACCAGGCTCCTTGGTAAAACGGCTCTCGAAATGCCACCGAAACGCCTCGCACATATCGTCAGTCAACCTCAGAGTACGCCACTCCGTGGTTTTGACCTCACGAATGTAACGATCGGAACCTCAACGGATCTCTTCCTTGCGCAATTCTGCGCTAATGTTTACAGCTTCGTTAGACATCTTGTTTAACCTATGCCTAACTACCTAACCCTTCTAGCGCTCGCTAGTCAACCGTACAAGAGCCTGCCTAGCTAAACTTATCTCTAGGGGATCCCCCCAGCCTCTTTAAGTATCTTCACCTTATTAGCCTTATCTAGCTGGCTATATTTGGTGGTGAAGGACCTAATCCTATCCTTAAGCTTCTCCCACCACCTATTCCCAATAACCGCTCCCACTAGATCCCGCTGCACTAGTTTAATTAGCTGTTGCTGGAAGTCCCGCCTGCCAGTGTCCAGCCATTCTAGGCCTAGAACTTAATGCCATCCGGGCACAGGCGGGTCTATGGTCCGAATAGCTAACCAATGGAGCAGTCTAAATCAGCCCTTCTCACTAATATTCTATCCAGGTAGCTGGCTACCCGGGTAGACGGCCACTTACGTGCCCACATCCACATCATCTCCATAGGATGATCGACCAGGTATCTATCGACAAGACCGAACTCGCCAATCAGATCAATTAGGCTATGACCTCTCACTATCTTCCCGCCCCTGTCTATATCGGGGTCCAGGATGGCATTCCAGTCCCCCACTAAGGCTAAGTGCAACAAATTCACCAGGAACAGCTCTAACTGCCTATAAAACGAGCGACGCTCCGTCTGGTCGGTAGGCGCATAAACCGCAACGACCCGAAACGAACTATTGTTCCCGGCAATATCAGCCACAATCAACCGCCCCCTTCCCGCATCGAGGTGGACATGGTCCACCCCCGCACCCAGGGTACGTTTAACCATCAAGGAAACACCTTCGTCCTGTTGGTCCCTGTATGCTGAATAGACAACAAAGGCGATAGACAGCACACGCGTATCAACTTCGCAAACAAAGCGTGTTTCCTGGATCGCAGCTACATCTACGCCGAAGGATAGGAGATCACGAAGTTGGTGGGCAGCATTACCCCGATCCCTCAAGCCACTCACATTTAAACTAGCTAACTTGAGAAAAAATTTTAAGATGGGTTCCTCTAATCAAAGACTGGACAGAAACTGCAGTAGTAAGTACCCCGACGGATTGTCCCAGGCTCCCTGTCTCCATCACTGTCGTCATGCAACCATCTAGGACAATGCCTCGGACGTCCGTGGGATATAGATACTTTAGAGCCCTGTATAATGGATGGAGAATAACAAGGACTGTCCCGGCGCAAAACTTCTGCAATTTCCACAATTCAGGTGATCCCACCTTCACCATTTTAATGGCTGGGAAGGCCTCCTGAACCTCCCAAAGATGATCCCCACGTCCCTAATCAGCGTTATGACACCTGAGGCTTTGAGGAAATTTCTAGGGTTTCCTACTAACACCCCACCGACTGAAGTCATTTTAAAGAGGGGCCTTAGTAGTGCTTTTTGTTTCGATGAAAGTCCCCGCTCCATAGCCTGCCTATCTACTTGGCATATTTTTCCCCTCTAGGGAATGGTCGCTTCTTTTTCTTTTGAAAGTGCTGGGAGGTGCAGTGTCGGTAGAAGTAGAGTCAGAAGGAGGAATGTTGGATAGAGGGGTGTTAGAAGGAGGAGTGTTGGAAGGAGGAGTGTTGGAAGGAGTGTTGGGAACGAGGTTTACGGGGGAGCGGTTTTGGCTGGAGGAATGTTGGGAAGTGGGGAAAGTGGAGCCACAATAGAAAAAGAAGAAAAGCTTCTTGCTGTCTTGCCGTCCGATTTTTTGACTGGGGGATCAGGGAAGGAGTGGGACATGGTTTGTCCAAGGCCCTCTCCGCCCTACTTCGACTAGCCCGTTTTTCTTTCTTGCTCACTTTTTCCCTTCCTCTCCCACCTCTTTTTAAGGAGGCAGACCGAGGTGGGGGCATCTCCATTTTCACTTGTTGCTGCTCCAGTTGAGGGTCATTTTGCGGCATCTCCTGTAACATTTCCTTCTGCTGCCCCTTCCAACACTCCTGCTCCAGTTGGGGCTTCTTCTCTCCGTCTTTTTGTTGCTGCTGATCACCTTTCTGCTTCTGCAGCGGCTCTTTAGGATTTTTAACTCCTTTGGAGCATACTTCGTCCCTTTACAACTTGCTTCCTCCATGATCTCCCTGATGACGCTGATCCGTTGTGAGTCTTGACGTCCGTAGCTAACAGAGAGATAGTTTTGGTGTTCACCGCTTCCAGTAGAGATGGTACCGGTAACAATTCATTTTCTTTTACAAAATCCTCGAATTTCTCTGTAAGATTTTTGTAATATTCAGATCCTTTTGGTGCTGGCTTATCACCTGCCCACACCAAAAGCCTTGTTGGCTGATGATTCCAGTGTGGATATTGTGTTCAATAAATATCCCGCATACTGTGACTATTCAAGAGAAGGATTCAAGAGAGGGAAATTGAGCTACAACCCTGTTTATTTTTATCAGCCCGTTGGACGCGAGTCGGGAAAGTTTACTCTTCACATTGTGTTGATTGACACTAAGTGCGACATTGTAATTGTTTTTGTGCTGTGCTTCATTGTATTTGTGTCTGTTTATTGTTTTTCTGTGAAGGATTAGCCTCTCGCTGTGACGGAAGTACCCCAGGAAAAAGATCCTTTGGCCACAACCTCTATAGCACCATCAGCATGGTTGGTGGAAAGGCCCCCAAAAGGACCTCCCTATTACAACGGTTTGAGAGAGCAATATAATACATTCATCTCAGGTCATGAACTTTTGCATGTGCCCTCGGTTATGGAAGCAGTTACAACAAGCACTATCTGCCTGTTGACAACAGACGTCAAAACCCACAAGTTTATTGCTGTCAGCAGGGAGTCGATGGAGGAGGCCCTTACGACCCGGAAGTCAAATGTGGGACATCCTGCTGGCTACAGAGGAGGCTGTAAAAGCGTTAGCTGGCAGTGTCCTCGCCACAAAGACTTTGAGATTGCAAACAGAATACATGGACACCCGGAAGACTCGGATTACTTTATATGGAGTGCCCATGTACATCTCTGAGGACCATTTGGGGGCATTTTTCTCTGATTACGGCCCTGTGGAGGCTTATCTCCTATTAGTGCAAGGTGGGCATTGCCACCAGTGACTACGAAGTCATGGTGACATTGACCCGTCCCAAATTCAACGAGACCCCCAACATAATCACCTGTGATGGCCAGAAGATTTATGTGGTCGTTGAGGGTCGTCGCCCTTCCTGTTGGGCTTGTGGCGCGGCCATACACCTGGCCAAGCTGTGTCCAACCACGAAGCCGGCTCCACAGACGCAACTAAAACCGCAACCAGAACAGACAAGGGAGGAAGCAACTAAGAAGGTTCCCAGTGGACAGTGGACAGAGGTAGTAAAAAAAGGAGTGAAGACGAAAGCAAAAAGCACCTTCCCAAATATCAGGATGGTTATGTTAGAGTCACCAGAACTGAAAAAAATGTCAAATATTTGCTCTGAGAGGGTCCCGGTTTATCTCCACTCCTCATTATATAGGACTATAAAATTAACCTTCCCAACGAATATCGGCGGATTGTCTCAGACGGTCGAATTACGACCGATATTGGTACCGGTATTATGGGACAAACCGTCGGACTGCCAGAGTTTTCCGTCTAGTCTGTGTCTAAGGGACTCCAACTTAAAAGATGTATATTAAGCTAGCTGGCTTGAATGTGAACGGCTTGAGAGATCGGAGTAAGGCAGCTGTTTGGTGTAGATGTGGCTGCGATCCAGGAGACACTTTGTTTGCGACGTCGATGCCAGTATGCTGTCTAACGACTTTGTCGTCTGTTCAGCATACAGGGACTGGCAGGCCAGAGGTGTTTCCTTGTTAGTCAAGTGTTCCCAGGGGGATGAGGGTGGATATTCTCCATGTGGACACCGAGGGCCAGTTGGTTGTGGCCGATATTGCCGTGAACAGTGGTTCGTTTTGGATCGTTGCTATTTATGCGCCCAACGATCATGGGGAGCGTGTCGACTTTTTTCGTCAATTGGGGCCGTTCCTGGTGGATTCTTCGCGCAAGTCTTAATGGGGACTGGAATGTCATCCTGAACACCAAGACAGTGGTCGGGTAGCTAGCGGGAAGGCAACGGTTGATCGTAGCTTCGTTGATCTTATCGGCGAGCTTGGGCTCGTTGTTAGATACCAGGTCGATCATCCGGGGTGGGAGATGTGAACGTGGGCTCGTAATTGGCCGTCTCTACAATCAGAAGGGTCGACCTAGATTTACTAGAATGTCTCACGTTCCACTGTTTAGACTATTCGGGTCATAGACTCGTCTGTGCCCGGATGGTGTTAGGCAATAGGCCTAGAATGGCTGGACACTGGAAGTTCAATCTGTCCTTACTGGACGGACAGGACTTTCAGCAACAGGTGACTAGATTATTGCAATGGGAATTAGTGGTACGGTTATTGGGAGTAGGTGGTGGGAGAGGCTTAAGGATAAGATTAGGTCCTTCACCACTGAATATAGCCAATGACTCGCTCTAGAGAAGGCTAAAAAGGTGAAGGCTCTAGAGGATAGTCTGACCCGGGAGGTGGCTGGGGGGGGGATTTCCTAGAGATAGCTGTAGCTAGGCAGGCTCTGAAATGTGAGGCTAGCAAGCACAATCAGGGTCAGGTAGTTAGACATAGGTTAAACAAGATGTCTAACGAAGCCGTGAACATGGTTGCAGAATTGCGCAAGGAAGAGATCCGTCGAGGTTCCGATCGATACATTCGTGAGGTCATTACCCCGGAGGTGCGTACTATGAGGTCGATCAAAGACATGTGCGAGGCGTTTCGGTGGCATTTTTAGAGGAGCCTGGCCCCAGTGGCGACGAGTTTCGCAGCTATTTGGCTGAGTTTCCCCGGCTGAAGCGGCTAGCTGGAGCGCTATCAAATTTGGTTTGATAGTAATGTATAATTATGAAAGGATTAATAGAATCATGAGCCAGACCATTTCATTTATGAAGATAGTATGCCAGATGGGCGTTTTCTTCGAACAACTATCATTGTATGAAATATGTAGCTGCGAATGGCAGTTTTCGGAAAACGAAATTCTGGAGATGCTAAAGTAGATTTTACCAGTAACAAGTTGTCAAGATTAGATGGTATACATTACGAGTTATATGCAAAAATGTTGCACAAACATTTATGTTCTTGTTAACTGTATGCCACAACTGATGGTAGTTCACCAGAGATAACAAAGAATGCTGTCACATTGTTAAATGATAACCGTGGTGAGAAAGGGCTAGTTAGTTACTGACCATAAAATTTTGGTCCAAATTTTAACAAACAATCCACAGCTTGTCCTGCTTCAAACAGGTTTCAATATAAAGATTACAATGTTAAGTTGGTTCACTCGATAAGAGAGAGAGAGAGGATAAAAACACAACGCTGAAGATATATTGATCAATCTTGGTTAATTTAAGAAATTCAATGGGACTGATCATTGTATACTAGAAACATTATTAAGCCGATACTGCACTCTACACCTGGATTTGATTTTGTTCTTCGGTAGAAGCAAACAAGTTAAAATCTCTTCAGAATGTTACGGTGATTAGGTAAAGGAGGTATTCTCTTTGCTGACTTTTCTTACTCTCTAACATTCGAAACCTTCTTGTATTTGCTTAGAGGTGAAGCTTATTTCATTTACTTGAATAGTTCGAAAAAAGATCTGTTTGTAACAGCCATGCAACAAAGGCTTGGAAATGACGTAATTGTTGAGCTACTGATAGAATCAGGGTTGCCAAGTTGCAAACTGGATTGCATTTGAAGGACCAGCGTTACTAAATTTCGAACTGACTTTGTTCCTATGAGTAGCCTGAGTTAGCAATGCTTTTTTTTTTTTTAAATCTCCCAAAACGTGGCAAATAACGAAATTTGAAAATTTAGTCGCGCTGGGATTTCGAAACTGGTTCAATCTGGCGATGTTGACTGAGGAACCTGTTTTGGAAGACTTTCTTTAGCGCTATCTCAGTGCAAATTTTCACTCTTTGAGTACTGAAGGTTAGGTTATCACAATGTTGACGGTCATTGTTTACCAAAAGCAGAGTGACCTTTTAACTGTTCAAAATGTCAATATACTGAAAACTTATATAGATATATCGAGGACCGTCAACCCGAGGAAGATATCAAACTGGAAAGAAATCTCTTTGGATCCGCTCAGTGAATGTCTCGACTTGAGCAGTTTGGCTCGCTGTAGTTTTGGGTACCAATTTTCTCAACAAATTTGTTTTAATTTATCTAGTGATTTAAAATGAAATGTTCTGCTAATCGGCAAATTTTATTTTAGGCTAGTGGGTTTACTAGGATAAAACCATTGCAATATCTCTGAAGAAATGCTCCGTTGTCCCCACATTTGTTCCCTTTTATCTAGCTCTCCCCTTTTCCTGTTTCACGCATTCGCTCCCTTAGAAAACGGTATCTGAAGGATTATCCATGATATTGTATCCGGTTCGTGACTAAAGATCTCTCATACTCTTAAACATACCGTTCTAACTGTTTGACGCTTAACATAACTTTGTGTCACAGTAAAGGGAATTCCTTATACAACGCACACGTGAAATCTTCAAGGAACACGGCAGTAACAAAAAATTGCAAATTATAGGAAACGAAATCTGTAACATTATCAAGAGTCGCCAGTACGAAAACATTGCTCAATATCTAAGAGATATAACCACTTCGCGAAAGTACGCAGGTCAGTACATCTGGTGAAGCGCCAGGAAAGAAGTGAGTCTCACCAGGACGAAGAATGTGATAACTCGGATGAATAATTCTCAGTACGCCACCTATACGACCAAGGATGACCAAATATTCTGCACGCTACAGGTACAAACCGACCCCAAAAGATTGTCACAGGCTCTCAGGTAAATATATTACCGAAACGAGTGTAGATTATACCTGAATGGAAAAAAACACGCATCATTCTCAGCAATGCTAGGCTATCAGCCTATGTGGGTTAACTAATAAAACATTAGGATGCCGTCGTCTGCGAAGTAAGTAAAAAAAACAAAGCAGTTGATGCTGATTATCACATTGTCGAAACGAACTCATCTGTTGTACTAGGTTTGAGGCGTTGCATTGACTTAGAACTCATCAAATCAATCTATGAGTGCCAGTCTGGCCTCCAGCCCAATCAGCCCCATACCTAAAGAAGGCCTGGCCAAGAGTAAAATTCCCCCAGAGTACAAAGATGTCTTTGAGGTGACAGCAAAGTTTCAAGAGAAATGCTCTATCTGAATTGACCCAAAAGTACACCCCTGTTGTACACCCTCCCTGAAAGGTACCTCTAGCTCTACAGCAAAAAGCTCTCTGAAGAACTGGCACAGATGAAAGATATAGGCATCATTAAGAAGATCACAGGTAGTACTTGTGGAGAAAGGAAATGGCAAACGCAGGATTCGCCTTGATCCTCAAAACTTAAACAGAGCCATTCAAAGGCCACATTACCCAATGAAAATCCTTGGGGATGTGCTCCCCCGACTGACCGAAGCAAAGATTTTCCACCAAACTTGACATACGGTGCGGTATTTAGACCATACCATTAACCACCGAGTCCTCATATATCACAACATTTAACACACCGTTTGGGAAATATAGATGTAGGGAGACCACAGTTGTTTTCCCTTGGGAGCTTTGGCCCCAATGGGAGCTTTGGCCCCTTTTCGAGAGTAGAACTCTTCTCCCCTTCTTGTCTTTGCTTCCGTTCTGGGAGGAACAGCCTCTTTACCTTCCTGACCACCAGGATGTCCACACACGTTGAAACTGGTCAACATGTACACGACCTAGCGAAAGAAAAACGTACTTTCTATTCACTTATCTGCGGACGATCAAAGGCCATAAAGTTGGTATGTTATTTCTTTGTTCTCGTTCTGTAAACCTCCTCGTTCCTTTGGGACAATATGGACAATCATTTGTTTTGGAACATGTGCAAATCTTTTGAATTTATGTACGTAAGTTGTTTGCCATATTAAATGTTTTGTTTGTTACGCTTGCGTATTTCGTCTTTTTATATTCGTATTCAGTGTTAGTGTATCAATGGCTACACTAATGCTAATATTAGTATCAGTGTGCTACTGGAAGGCTAAAATGCGTTATTCTTCCTAACACAGAATAGTCAGTAAACTCTGTGTAGCAGATATCACCATACTAATATAGATATCTCCTCTTTCCAAGGTGTTATCACTTTGGTAGATGACATGTTGGTATTTGGCAAAAACCGCGCTGAACATGACAAAGCCCTCATCAATGTCACAGAAATAGCAAGACAGCTAGAGATTAAACTGAATGACGACAAACTACAAGTTCCTAGAATTAAAGACTTTTGGCACATACTAACCCCTGATGGAACCGAACCAGAGGAAAAGCGTGGGGAAGTTTACTATTTGAGTGTTAAAAGGTTTTCGGGCATGCATACTTAAATTTAGAAAATTTGTTTTTATAATAAAGTGTATGCATTTTTATGATGTAAGAAGAAAAGAAAAAGAAATTATTATAATAGACGTCAGACCTAAATTTTGTTTACCATCTCAACCTAAACATTACCATACACACAATATAGTAACATTTTTCTCGTTGATGAAAAGAGACAATGACATCTGTGTAACATTTACAAGAAAAAACGTTAACTACATATTTACAAGAACTAGAATTAGATAAGAGTCTGTTCATGCAGCGAATTAGGTCCACACAACTAGATATGAAAAAGAGAATTGAATTAAGGTCTTACTTGATAGTCGTAATTTGCGTCAGTGATGTGGCCTGGCCATGAATGGCGAAAGAAACTCGAGTCACTTCGAGATATTGGCACCAAACGGCGATGCAATTTACCTTTCGCCAGATTGTCATACCACTCATTTCTTACTTCTTGACATGTACATAAATTACATCTGAGGCGCGAATATTTCTGTTTTAACAATCTCCGTAGTAAATTGCGTTATATTAGACACAATATCTGTATTCTCTCTACAGCTAGCGCAGAGAGAATAAGCTGCTTTAGTCAGACGAATCTATGCGCGTTCTAATGAATATTCGTGGTCACCAGTGTGAAGACTGGTACAGAATATTGATTTTTACATTAAAAATGAATGAACACTGAGCGAACATTGTTTTGGAAAGTTTATTTTCAAATACAAATTGTATCCTTCTCATTTGACAGATTTTGTAGCTCGTGGAACGTTGGAATACACACACGCGCGTGCGCACACACACACACACACACACACAATGAGAAAGAGAACCTTCTTTCTTTGGAACAAGCAGTCATCCTGATTAGTAATTTCTTTAATGGTTAGAGGAGTGGACCAGCCTGTTCTGTTTTTTAGAGATTGACATCGAAGCCCTCTCTTCTCGGGGTTATAATGATGTCGGTGAGTGCTCTTAGCATTGTCCTCCACGTTGGTACAGGGTATCTGGTTTCAGAAACGAAGTTAGCTGATTGTCCTTAAGAATGCTGATGTTAATGAGATTTTCAGGGGATTTAAGAAATATTTTAATTTTATTTATTAAACTTTTACTACACATCCTTTAAATGTGCTGATTCTATAATTCTTACCAGATCAGTTATTACAGTGTTTCTCTGCATGTTTATATCTAATAATATTAAACAGGGACACATTTGTTTAAGCTTATTCCTTCAGAATATTCTCATTTTTACTGGTGATTCCAAAATTAGAGTTAAATTATTTTAATTTAATGATTATAAACATTGTATTCTCTAAATAAAAAGGGTGTTTTAAAATGGTATACATACTTTATTGGTTTATAATTCTTTTTTTTAAGTGAAAATGGACAGAATAAATTGGTTTTAGAGTTCTGAAAATGTGAAAATGTAAATGAAAATTCGGAAACAAGCAAGGTTTAAAATTTAAGTTGTTTAATAATCAAGAAGTATCTTATCGCACCCGGCCGGAAGTTACTGCCGGCTACTCAAACATCCAAAAGCGTCACCGCGGAAAACAGAACGAATGCCGTTAACTTCCGGCGACTCGGCGTTTTTCAGAGAACGACTCACAAAAACTCAAAGCAAACGAAACATTAACATAAACGAGCCTTCCTACCTAAAAATAATTACCAGAAACTACTTTATATACACATGGTGTCCGAATGAAACCCATGTATACAGTCAAAAGGCAGAAGGTAATTTTCAGTCATCACCCCAAAGATATTGCTAACCGGCTACGATGCTGATCTCAGTCTATATAAACACAGCCGATTTCTTCCGCCAGATCTCGCTCGACAAATTTCGTCGAATTTTGGATCGTTTCTCGGTCTTTGGCTGAGATTCGATCACCAGCTTTGACTAAGCTTGGACTTTTAGACCAGTGCCCCTAGAGTGAAACGCTCGCCTGAACCTGCTAGGACAAACCATGACCAGCTTTGACTAAGCTTGGACATGCTATGGCCAGTTTTAGACCAGTGCCCCTAGAGTGGAAACGCTCGGGTCTCCCACGCTAAACCGACCTTGTGTCACATCCTGACCCCGTGGGAGTCAAGTAAATACCTCTCTCGCGGCGAATTTCGCCCGATTTTGACAAATTTGGATCGGTTCTCGGCCTTTCGATCACGGCTACGACTAGCTTGAACTGGCTTCGGCCTGGACTTGCTAGGAGAAGCCATGACCAGCTTTGACTAAGCTCTGACCAGCTTGGACATGCTATGACCAGTTTTGGACCAGTGGCCCTAGAGTGGAAACACTCCTCCCACGGACCTTTGTCTCCTGACCCCGTGGGGAGCGCTCTCGCGGCGGATTTTGGGCCGATTTTGACAAAACCTCGACCTTTCGATCACGTCTACATCCTGGCCTGACCCCGACTAAGCTCTGACCAGCTTGGACATGCTATGACCAGTTTTGGACCAGTGGCCCTAGAGTGGAAACACTCTCTCTCCCACGCTAAACCGACCTTGTGTCACATCCTGACCCCGTGGAGAAAATTTCTCGCCCGATTTTGACAAATTTGGATCGGTTCTCGGCCTTTCGATCACGGCTACGACTAGCTTGAACTGGCTGGGAGAAGGACCAGGACTTCTGACCAGGGAGAATGCTATGACCAGCTTTGACCAGTGGCCCTAGAGCACTCGGGTCTCCCACCAAACCGACCTTGGACATCCTGACCCCGTATGAGAGTCACCAAATACCTTTCTCGGACCAGTTTGGCCGATTTTGCCCGGTTCTCGGAGTTTCGAAACACTCGGGTCTCCCACGCTAAACCGACCTTGACTGTCACATCCTGACCCCAGTGGCCCTGGGGAAACAAGTAAAACCGACCTTGTCTCACATCCCGATTTTGGCCAAGTAAATACGGGCGAATTTCGCCCGACGAGGATCCCTCGGCCTCATCTTCTTGAACTGGCTTCACGAAGCAGGAGAAGACCCAACTTCCAGTAGAATTTTGGACAGCAGCAGCAGGGTCCCCACCCGACCTTCAGCAGCCTGACCCCGTGTAGCAGGCCCTCCCAACTTTTGGCAGCAGGCGACGACCCAACTTCAGCTTCAGCAGCAGGCCGACCCAACTTCAGTAGCAGCAGGGCCGACCGACCTTCAACTTCAGCAGCAGCAGCAGGACGACCCAACTTCAGCAGCAGCAGCAGCAGCAGGACGACCCAACTTTAGCAGCAGGAGGACCCATCTTCAGTAGCACAGGCAGCAGCAGGCCGACCCAACTTCAGTAGCAGAAACAGCAGCAGGCCGACCCAACTTCAGCAGCAGCACCCGGCTACATGATATGCACTCGTCCTTTTCAGGACTACACCCGGCTACATGATATGCAATTGTCCTTTTCAGGACTGATCTAGCCACGTTATTACGAATGTCCTTTGATTAGAACTACCAAGCTGCGATCTTGCACGACTGTCATACCAAGGACGAACAGACTACACCAGCGCCGTCCGCGTCGATTCTCCGGGGATCGACTGGACCTCGAACATCGCTGTTCCAGCGGCCTACCTCCGAGCTGTCGCCTTGAAACCTGACAACGCTCCTTCAATTGACACTCTCTAACTTCACGACCGAACTCTAGCAAACGATTATCTGTACATACTTTTGCCAGATTATTAAATAAAATTTGGCTTAAACTTTTACATCCTCGCCTTTATTGTCCTTGCTTCGGTCAATACATTATTTTTCTGCTTGCGGGGTTAACAGGCACCTGCTTAACGCCGCAACAATCTCTATATGTTAGAAATACAAGCATGTTTATATTCATCTAGCATTTTATTTAAAATATACAATCTGATAAAATACATTTACATATTTTTTGGACACTTGCATATGCATTAATAACACAATTTGAGCATTTCACTGATATTCAAAACTCCTGTTTTGCATTAATTTATTTTTCCTTTTACCAAAGTTTTGCTCGTGGGTACAAATGCCAAACAGAACTATCCATTTTCTTGACTTGGCATCCAATTTATAAATGAAATATGTGCCATCGATACAAAAGAAAGATGTGCAAAAGAGTTCTTGTCGTTGAGCAATAATTAATAGGTAAATAACACACACACATACACACACACACACACACACGCACACACACACACACACATATATATAATTATTTTCCTTACTCTTGAACAATCGATCTGATTCTTTAGACGGCCTGTGTGACTTTACTAACTATTGATAATAATAATAATAATAATAATAATAATAAGAAGAAGAAGAAGAAGAAGAAGAAGAAGAATGATAATAATAATCGGTCTCCGAGCGTGGCTAGCCAATTCCTGCTGCTGATGCATGCACAGGTATATTTGTGTTTCTTCAATACCCACAGAGCCCACCTATTGTTTCTGCTGCAACTATATTGAGCAGGCCATAATTAAATAATCTGGCGTGATCAACAGTTTAAACAAGGTCAGTACACTCAAAATCTCAGTTACGATGAATTGTGATTTTGTACTTGTCTGTATGCAATCATTATATACCACCAGTGGTAGCAGGAAATGAAGTGAATAGTCTATTTACAACAAATTGGAATAGAATATTAACATGAATGTTTCATAATAACATTAATTTAGATTAACACATTGGGAGAATATATCGTGATGAATCAAATCATATAGCTTTTTAAACAATAGATTTTTTTGTTAATATTTGGAAATCTTATCGTGTGTGTATTCAAGGCAATTGTACCGTTCATCTATAGCGATATTGTTAACTACTCATAGTCACAATTAATATTTTTTTTAATTATTTCACCCCAGGCAAAGCAATAAAGCCATTAAGACGCCAGGAGTTACTGAATATTAGAGAATATGAGAGAAATATACTATTAGGGAAAGAGGACAATAAAATAAGAATTAAGAATATAACGATTGCATTTAAATTTTTGAAAATTAAAGTTGACTGGGACGCAAGAAGCCGGAAGAGACTTCCATAAGCTAAAAATGCGAGAGAAGAACCTATTAGCATAGAACTTATCGTTACATTTAACCATTTCAACTGTAAAATGATGAGACCTTATTGCCAATCTTGTACTGCGCTTAAATTCATCAAATCTAGGTATGATAGAGGAAAGTTCATCAGAACAATTACCACGAAGATATTTATAGAAATAGCCCAGAGCCACGTTATGGCTGTGGGAAAGGGACTGAAACCGAGATTCCAGATTCATAGCATTGCAGATTCTTCTTTGGATTTTATCAATAATATATATAGCAAGAGCACCAAACCAGATGTGGAAGCAATATTCAAAGTAAGAACAAATGGTAGACTTGTAAATATGTAAGATAGATTCTTGCGAGAACAATTGTCTATATAGACACAGTGAATCAACTGCAGACTGAGGAACTGATTCAATATAATCTTTCCACTGCATGACAGCGGTAAACATTAGACTGAGAAAGCGCAATGAGTTACTCTCCTGGTGGTTAGCATCGGCCATACTGATGGAAGTCAAAAGTGTTCTTTCAGACGAAGTTTAATTTTTGAGGTGTTAAAATTAAAAAAGCCATTAATGAGTGGCCATTCAAGACAACTTATAAGAAATACTGAATTAATTAAAAATTCGTCTAGAATTACCATAGCCTTTCATCTTGACCAGTATGCAAACACTGTCAAATTCCTTTGAGATAGCCGAAGTAATTTAACTATTCTTATCTAAAGCTTGATAGACGCTTTAAGCAATAATCGTTGATATATCAGTAGTTAACCCAGAGAAGTAAAACCCATATTGCTTATCTGAAAGAAGACTTTACGAGGTGAGATGCATGTAATTCAAAGTTAATTAGAGCCGATAGTTAGAATGATCAGATGATTCACCTGTTCTGAAAGAATGGAACTAAAGAGGATTTCCAACAAACAGGTAAGCAAGAAGCAGCAAGCATTTATTGTAGAGTTTAGAGAGAACAGGAGATAGTTCAGGAACATGTTTCTTAAGGACTATTGCAGGTTTACTATCAAGTCCACATAAGTTGTGAGAATCCAGTTTAGAGATGATAGCAGAAACCATGAGCGGAGTTATATGCATATCACTCAACAGAGACACTCTGTTCTAAGTGAAAAAAATATTTTAAGTGAGTTAAGAATAGAATTTGAAGAGAATTTATCAGCTGCAGTTGTTAAAACCTCAAATTGAGTGAAGAGAGGAGGAATAGAAGATTTACACTTATTTAACATACTATTGCAGAGCCGCAAGTAGTCACGACTTGTTAAAGGCTATACGGTGCTTCATTCTATCAGCAAACAAAGGCTTAATCTCTTTGATAACACGGTTATTGTTATTTCGAGCATATACAAATAAGCATCCGTTGTGATCGGAATTATGACATCGCCATACTCGGGAAAAGTGATTCCTGTGGGCTATACAGGTGTTATGGTGTCATCTGGTATTTGAGAGAAGGTTCAAAAGCATCAGTACCGTCTTTAATCCACGAGGAAACCTCTGTGGCACAATTCTTAATAGGAAGGTTAAGAATATCAATCCAAGAGGCTTCTCGAATAAAGTCATGAAATTAATCCCAATCAGTACACTGGTAACAGAAAGAAGTCTTGTGAATATAAGATACACGTCTAATAGACGACTCTAAAGAAATATCAATACATACTACAGTGTGGTCTAAATTGCCAAGAGGACAGAGTTATAATGCTCTACAAGAGTTAGGAGAACAATTCAAGTAATGACGTATTAGAAGCGATTAAGGAAATCCACTATATGACGGAGCAAGGGAAAAATTGAAAATCTGAATACTGGCAACATCAGTAACATTAGAATGCTTAAGCCACTTGACGTGATCAGTATTAAAATCACCAAACACAAAAATATCCGTAGATGAATGGGGGCGGGGAGAGAGAGATAGAGAGAGAGAGAGCGAGAGCGATTTCTATATTATCAAAAATTTTGTTTAATATCTTACAGTCATGAGAAGAAGTAGAGCGATAAAGGGAAAAGACATAGTTAACAAAATGCCATGTCGAAAACACATGAAAGAATCATCTGGGGATTCAAGAGACAATTCCCTTGCAATTGGGAGATTTTCATAAATTTAAACACCAAGGCCATGTATATATATGATAGAACCTTTTCGATAAAGAGGAATATAGTATGTATATATATATATATATATATATATATATATATATATATATATATATATATATATATATATATATATATATATATAATGAATAAACCTCAATAATTTTGGTAACTTTTAAAACTGCAGTTTACTTTTACAACAAAGTTTTTGCATGTAAATGTGTGTGCAAGTTGATCTTTTGCAGATATATGAATATCATAGCAAAGTCTTATTATTTGAAACGTTCATACAAATAGAAACATATATTTGGCATAGAGAAGTTTCATCCATTGTAATAAATGTTATAGTTTACAGGAGAAACGAAAATACAATTGATTTTTAGAATCTGGCTGGTTAGATGTTTAGAGATATAACCAAGCTGTTTATCTCCTTCGAAGTCGCTTGGTTTTGATTTGTGTAGAATAGTTGGCGCTTTGGAGTTGATTGATTACAACCTGTTGCAAATCCTCGTATTTATTATTTTTCAGAGTTTACACGCTCGAAAGGTTTTGAATTTACTCAAACTAACATTAATTAGTTGAAAAATACTATTTTCATGTTTTGAGATTTCTTTTCTGTGACATCCGACAAATTCCGAATTTTTTATAGATTTTATTTTTAGTGGATTTTTCATGAAGATTACTATTTTGAAGTTGAGCCTCCTGTTGTTATGGCTTTTGAAATAACACTCGCTAGCTATTTTAATTATGATATTTTGTGTATATTATTACAAAATCAGCGGATAACAACTTTTAATTTACTACATCACACGCTTACTACGTATTTTGTTTGTTAAGTAGTACTTGTTACACATTTCATAAACACTCGAAGTATGAAATTTGTTTACCTAAATTTGAAAAACAACAGAAATTAAACAAAATAAAAAGCAAAAGATAAACTTCGATAAAACATATCATCGATCAGTAATATCAAGGAGAAGAAGCACTCCTCTCAGACAATCGTATTCTGTTTTATTTACGTGCAGAAAAAGTTTAAAAAAAAAAAAATTAAACAAAAACATTGTCTGTTTCTTCTCACTGTTATCAATCGGCTTTATCATTTTGCCCCGACCTCAGCCGTTACAAAAACGTTCAAGAATTACAAGTGCAGTATGTAACAACATTAATACAATATGAATGGCAGTCATATGTCATTTTCATACCCGAAGTCAATATTTATTCATTTGTTTGCCCGGGAGTTAATAGTAATCTTTTCTCTTTGTTTTGTCTGGAATGGAATGCCAAGTTCACATGTAAAGAGTTCACAAGTAAAAAAAAAAGACGATAAGATAAAACTGGAAAGGCAATTGAGGGTGGTTCATTGATAGAACAGTATTGAGGAGCGCAGGGTTTCATTCGAAGCTTGAGTTTACGGGGCTTGTAAAGTAGGACAAAATCATTTGTTCTTGTAATACGTGTAAAATCGATGGGATGTAAGTAACAATTTTCTACTTTCAAACCAAGAAAAATAACCTTTCTTTTTAGTTTTATCCTTCTTATATACTTGACACGAAGAAAAGAGCAATAAACATAAATTTAAAAATTAAAGTAAGATGTAATAAGTTACAAAAGAAAATACGGCATATTCTGAGACTTGTTGAAAATTGTTATTTTTTTAAAAAACATTGATGAGTTTTCAGAACTCATTATGATAAAGGTAAAACAGAGTAATACGTATGGAAAAATAGGATTCTTAGTTCTCTTCATCCTATAATGCTATGTTGTAAGATTTATATTTGGGGTTAAATATCTCCTACATTTTTAGGCTTTGTTCAATTTTACTGCTGTAAGGTAATATACCTATCGACAGCAATTGACACCTCACACTTTGTAAACATGTAATGAAAGATAAAATCACCTACCTCGAAAAAGAGTTTGTGTTTAGTGCGTGGTCTGCCGAATGAAAAATAAAGAAATTATTTGTTATTGTAAAAAATACAATAATTGTGGCAGAAGGGGAATTGGGGAAAGACTGGTCTTCGCTAAACTATCCTAGTCACTATCACGACCCATTCATCCAATACAATTGATCCATTTACTACAAGAACTCATTCATCACCATTCAATCCTAAATATACCACAATATCACATATTCACAGGTGCAAACTACAAAAAACACTCCATGATATAAAAATCTCATGAAAGTGAATGTCTTTTTTTTTCTTTTTAACAAAAATATGCAAAAATTTCATGAATCATGAAATTAGAGGGAGGGGATGAACCTAGAAAACTAATAAAAGTTTGTTACGAAACAAACTAAAACAAAACAGATGTTAGTAGGACCCGTCCACCCCTCAAAATAATAAGAATATCCACTGTATTCTGCCGACAGACAGAATCAAGAAGCACACTCGTTAATGGAAAAAAATATATAACAGAATGGGAAAATCAAAGACTGACCCAGCCGAAATGAAAAACAATAGGGGAAAAAGCAAACTGAGCAGGCTGAGAATTTCGACATGGATCATAACAAAAGAAAACGCCGGGAACCGGTCAGAAGCAACACTTTTTCACATTAATTAGGAAAACCAAATAGTGTCTAACGTAACCAAGGGGCAGAGTTCACAGGAATTCGCCCCATTGTGATCAAGAGGACTTAAAAATGAACTCAAGAATCGCTTCTTTTACATGAACCAAGCTCGCTACATTCACCCATCTTCCGTTAAAATATGTCGATAACAAACGCTTTCTATCAATTCTGATCTTCACCTTCAGATAATGCTGAAAGAATCTGACCAGAGCCTGGTGAGAATAGCGTTCTTATCGCAAGATTTCCTCCATGCGCGACATCCAAATCACCATTCGAGCCACGACTAGCAATGTCAGAAATACCATTCGTTTCTCTCCAGAATACGGGGGCGACACATTATCGAGTATGCGAGATCGATGAGCACGGGAATATCGAGATCGATACGAGCTGTCAACTCGCCAACATAATCCCAGAAAGGACGCACCTGAGGACCATGGTGTGAGACAGTTTCTTCTAATCCAAGGTCACACCGATTACACCCAGCCCAATCTAAAGATCCTGTCATTGAGAGATAGCATGTTCCTAATCAATCACCAGGTAAGCGAAAACACAGGGTCACTGAGATAATTCGCTGGTGGTGCCCAAGACCTGAAAGAGCGCAACTCGGCCGCCGACAACAGAGTGGATCCTTCGCAACACCATCCACTATTTCACGATACAAGACCCCCCGAGGCCGTGAAAGGTCAGTGGAACGAGGAACACTCGCTGACAGTTTCCCGGAACTACGACCTACGTTTAGCCCAGGAGATGGGAGGAGTGATGCGTAAGGCTAGGAAAAGCGTCACTCCCCGCCCAAATCGAATCCTCAGTCAAAACGCGGCGTAGGAAAGTCAACCTCGAGGCGTGACGACGACTCACCAAGAGTGGCAATCCCAGCTTCCCATGACACGGACGCTGGATACAGCATTCTTTGTGGACCTTCTGCTTGCGACCCCCCCCCCACAAGAGGTGGACAACAAGCGCTCGATCACCTTCCTATTGTCCTTGCAAAGAGGAAGTACAGCCAAGCACTAAAGGATGAGATGAAAGACGTATGTAGCACACACCTGAGCTCTACTCTTCAAGTACAACCTCCTTCAGAGCAAAGTTCCGACCGCCACTCAGACCTTTGCCTGTAACTCTGACCAATTTTTCTCCAGCTGGATGTCGGGTCCAAACCACACTCCAAGAATGCGGATAGGACCGTCCGTCCAACCGAAGGGCCCTGGAAGAGTGACTCTCTTTCAGGAACCTAACCGCAAGCCGGAAGACGTGTTGCGGTTAATCTTGGACCCCTGTGTGACCTTTTTGTACCGTTCAAGCGCCTTCTGTACAACCTCAATGTCGCTGCGACACGACACGAAAATGGATACGTCATCTGTGTACGTGGAAATCCTGGTTAGAGCTCACCAGTGACAGCGATTCCACGTAGGGACGGACTGCTCGCCCGTCCTTCAGACGGCAAAGGAGAGGCTCCAACTCCAAAGCATAAAGTAGAGGCGACAGTGGACAAACTTGACGAACCGAGCGAGACAGCGCAAAAGCGCGCGACCGCTTTCCGTTCAACTGTACCACAGTACTGGGAGCGCGATACAGGAGGCTCGTCTATTTCCGAATCCGGTGGCCTGCAGGACAGCATCCAGGTCAAATGCCTTGGACTGATCCAAATTGATCAGCGCGGCTTGCTCGTCGTCTTTTACAGCCTCTAGGATCATGCGAATCAGATGCAGGTTGCTCTGAATTGCACGGCCCTTCCCAGCACAAATCAGCTCTGGTCCCAACAGAATCTCGGCTACTGCTGCTTTTGAGCCCTTCTTCGCCAATTCCGTCCACTCTCCTTTTTGACGCCTTTTGTTGTTGTCTGCGCTGTTGTTTGCATTTCATCACTTTTCTTAGTGTTTTTTGGGCTGTGGTCGAAGTTCCGGATTTTTAGCCGTTTCCATGAGAGACGGCATCGGTAACAGCTCGTTTCCTTTAATGAACGATACAAATTGATCCTTAAGTTTTGTTTATAGTATTCTGGCACTTTCTGTGGTGGCCTATCTGTTGCCTACGCCGAATTGGTTGTTTCAGTGGGTTTGGCATTAGGAGATTGGGGCTCCGCTATACTGTTGACGCATCCACGTCACCACACACAATTAAAACAAAACCCAGAATTCAAAGACGAAGACAATCATAGATAAAAAAAAAAAAACCAACAACAATGACGATGGTAAACAAAATGACACTTACTTAGAATATCCATTAGAAATATCTCCAACGACACTTGAAATAAACTGACATGAAAGCTAAAAGGAAACCTGGTCCTTTAAGTATCAGAAGAACTATGCTAATGTTCTTTCCTCCCTCATTGCCGCAGCCAATCATAAAAACCGTTCTGCGAATAAAGGCTCTTGTTTTTTTTATTAATGATGAGAACAATTTTTGAGGTTGGTGAGCGAAAATGCATTTCCCCTGTTGCGAGCGGATTGTTGGCTTTTAAACCTCGTTTTCGGTACTAACTTGCTTGCTGGACTGTTTACGACCGATTTGCGATTGAACTTATTTTTGGCCCATGATTTTTTTTTTACTAACCCCATTGGTTAATACTCAAACAAAGCAGTAAAGTATATATCTATCTGGTGCCTAGTGGCATAAAACTTCCACAGAACGTATCACCTGTTCTGTCAGCAGCTACTTACTCGTGCCTCACCCCCAGATATTTTCTTTATATAGTCCTTCGCTATGACGTCCTTGGCCTTCCTCTTCTCTTTTTCTTTCGTTAAAAACAAAAAAAGAGCACTGAACTGTTATGTGATATCAGTCTTCTCATATGGCAGGGAATACTGGACAATCTCCTCACAGGTGAAGAGACTTGAAGCAACAGAAATATAGTTCTATAGAAGGATGCTGATAATACCATGGGCAGATCATGTGAGAAACGACGAAGTTCTAGAGAAAATGGAAACAGAAAGGACACTTAAACTTAACATCAGGAAGAGACAGTTGAAACTTCTGGGCACATTATAAGGAAGGAGGGTTTGGAAAATTTAAGATAAATTGAAGGTAAGAGGGACATAGGAAAACAGCGCATGGTCTACCTGGTGAACTTGAGTGAATGGATGGTGGAACAGGGTTTAGGAGAAATAGCAAAAGGACAACATATTAAGAGATACAGAGGGAAGGAAAGTGTGGAGAGCCCTGATTGCCAACGTCCTGAAGAGACGCGGTACATTGAAGAAGAACAAACCGCTACCACATTGCAGTCGTTGATTGTCTTGCCTTAAAGTGTGACCGATGAACCTCCATTTACTTTGCTGTACCTCGATACTAAGAGTTTCTACGGAAGCACGCTAGATCGGTTACTCCGTTTCCACATCATATTACCATCTAATATTGAGAATTATTCTTAAGCTCTTGGTATGAAATAGATCGATAAGTTTGTCACCGTGATTCATTTTTCAGGTTTCGAAAATATAGAACTGGGGTGACCAAAGTTTACTTCGGTAATCGAATTGTTCTGTGTGGTGATGGGATTCTCCCTACGCCTCTTTACTCTGAAGAAGGAGTGGTTTTCTTTCTCTTAGACGACCTTGTGTTCGCAGACTAGCGAGTTTGATTTAACCGCGTTTGAAATCACGGTTTTTGTTCTCTTAGGGTGTTTTACGGCTTCCCAGCCTAACCAGTCCAATCTGCGGTCGCTCTCAAAGAATTGGTCTCGTTATAGCGCTGATCATTCAATCCTGTGTCGCATTTGTTATGACATTAGGGGTAATGTCTTCTCTACTCACATTTGTTGCATGGAGGTACAACGACGGAATTCAGCCTAGTCCATGAGACACCTTACGGCAAACCTGGAAGCAAGAGATTCCAAACATGATAAAACACCAAATGAAAGAATTAATAACTCTGAAAAAATATGATGACATATAAAATGATCTTTGATTTTAATGCACGTAACACGTGTGTGATTAATGAGAACTGACCCAAACAAAATTGAAAATATCTGTGTTTCTGACGGAGCTTTGATAAAAGTGAAACATGTTAGCTTGATATAGGATTCCTATTTGTTCTTTATTCTATCATATATATATATATATATATATATATATATATATATAAACTCCCTCCATCTACCCAAGATATGTAGATGATGATATCATCTTAGTCAAAAACAGATGAGATAAATGAAATACAAAAAAAACTCAAAAAACACTCCGTCCACATATGACCTTAACAATAACAATAAAATCCCTTTTGGATGTATTGATAGACACTGATAATTATACATTTACTACCCCTCCATATAAAAAAACAACTAGCATAAACACATATAGTCTCAATTATAAAAGTAAATGTCCTAAATAACCCTAAACATACCTACAATACCGCAATCAAATACATTCTGACTACAAACAAAATTTTGAAAAATCCTAAAAAAATCATAAGTACTAATATACCCCCATTGATCCCAGTAAAAAAATAAAACTAATTATATACTACACTAAATTTAATACAATCAACTTAATCATCCGCAATAACTCTTTTCCGTTAATTAGCGTTTTGCAAAAGACCAACATCGTACCTCAATTTAAATGTCTTTTTGTAAATATATATAAGTTGGTTTTACGACTACGACTTTGTTAAGAATACTTACATTTCATATGTTTATAGTTCAGTCTCCCAAAATTTAAAGGAAGATTACTGTCCACATTTACGATTCAGAGAAATATTAATCGACAATACTCCACTACAAAAAGAAAAAAATAAACTTCAAATTCTGGCCAAAAATAAATAAAATCAATTATGAGTATAGCAACAAAGTTCTAAAATGTTTTAACAGCAAAGTTTTAAAATGTATAAATTGTAATTGTTAAATTAATAATTAAAACAATATTTTAAAACACGTAATTACAATTTTTAATAAGAATTTACATAAATTACCCACCTAACATTGAAGTAAATTTTTCGAATTTTACAGCGTTCATGCTTACACATATTTATAACTCACATTAATTCTTTGTCTTAGAAATTCACCCCTGATGATGATCTTAGATGCGATTGAAGATGCTTGAGAAAATAAAAACCATATGGATAATTACGGCGTTTTTTATCAGTTTTGATGATAAATTAATCCGTGAATTTGAGCGGATTAAATAAAAATAAATAAACATATGTCTAGATTACACAACTAAACATGCTTGAATGAAGACATGCTGCATATATATATATATATATATATATATATATATTCAGTCGTATGGATATAAGTTTGTAACCCTGGGTTTCACGCTTTCGCGATCATCAGACAAACATATATATATATATATATATTATTTTATAAAAAAATTTATAACATAAGTATGTTATAAAATCACTACAAAAATAGCCAATTTTAGGCTATTTTTGTAGTGATTTTATAACATACTTATGTTATAAATTTTTTATAAAATAATTATATCTGCTCTACTTTGTATTGAGCACTCTTTTAAGAATAGTAATTGTTGGTTATTGGAATTCATTCCGTGTATACCAATTATATACTTTGTTATATATATATATATATATATATATATATATATATATATATATATATATATGAAAAATATTTAAACTATCTATCTTTATATATATATATATATATATATATATAGGTAAGTTGGTAGATAAATAGGTAGTTTGACTTCATTTTCATAAAAGAAATTAATATGAATCAAATAAAATGTTCTTTATCTTAAAACAACTCTGTGAACGATAAAAAGTTCGTGCACAATATAATAAATGCCTGCAATGTAAGAAAGCTTTTACATGTGAGTAAGTGTATTTTTTCTTATGCTTTGTGTTAGAATATAAGCAACGTTGATTATTGGAAAAGACTTGTAAGCTAAAGCTACTTTTTGCAAAGAGAAGGTACAATTTCATGTCGAAACTTTTTATTTGATACTGGGAATTTATTGAGAGTCTTCTGTTGGGCGTGCTCGTGATTTACTAAATATTTTTTTGACAACAAAAGTCTGGCAGTCATGCATGACCTTTACGGATGACTGAAATCGGCTGTCGAACGGAGTTGTAATAATACCTCCTTTATATACCTATAAAACGGCATAAATCTTTTGAAAACATTTCATTATAATAGCGATGGTAAAATAAATATTATCTAAACAGCATGCTAAATACTTCTAAAATTGAAAATTTCACCATAATTTTACAGACGCTAGCAAGTCTTTTGAAGGGACTTTCCACTGCGAAATTTTGAGTCTACGTGTCGATACCCCGAAAAGTTTTATTAATAGGAGTAGATAAGTTCGACTATCGTCCGGTACACATTCCTCTCCGAACTTTTGAACAGGAATAGATATTTATCCCTTGTTTCCTGTTTAGGATTGGGTTCCCGGTTACTTCTAAAATTATATCATATTAATAATTTAAATATTTAACGTTTTGGCAATTTTTTTATGTTCTATATATCAGGGACTTATCTTTTGACATTCTTGGCCTTTATTACTTCCAGCTACCACAGACTCTTACTTCCGGCATTCCTGACCTGTATTATCTCCAGTCCTTACTTCGACCTAACTCACCTAGTTGTTCTGCGTTAATGGACCTGATTACGTCAGCCCTAAACTTCCGGCTACGCATTGGTCCCTACTCCTGGCATCTCTATCTCAACATAACTCACCTGGTTGATCTGCGTTAATGGACCTGCTTACAACAGCCCTGTACTTCCGGTTAGACTAGGTTCCTACTTCCGCCATTCCTGTCAAATATGGTTTAGGAAATTGTTGCATACATATCGTTCAGACCTCAAGCAACCTATTCCATAGAGTGGGGATAAATACTACGTAAGGTTCACCATTGGACTTAATCAGAAACTACTCAACGCCAGCACCGGACATTTAAATTGAACTTTCTTTTCTTATATCGTTCGGACTTCAAATAACCTACTCCGTGTACTACGGAAGGTTCATCACTGGACTTAACCAGCAACTTTTCAACACTATCGTCGGACAAGTGAACTGAATTTTCGAACTGTGGTCTTACATGCCAACTTAACTTACATGGATTCTACTTTTAGCATTTTGTCACAGTTATATTATCTAGGTCTTCTAGCCGGTCAGTATTTCTCAATTTACCTAATTCTGCCTCCATTACTTGATTCATTGTTTGTTCATGTTCCTTTACTCAAAACACATACTTTTGTATATGATGTAAATAAATTTTGTATTAATTTTAAGTTTGTGGTTGGTTGTCCTCTTGTTGACCTATCAGGTTCGTGTCATTTCTTTAATTTATAAACGTTAGCGGGCCTCCTGTGATTATCCCTATTTGGTGTACACATGTATAGATATATAAATACCTCCCACTCTAGGTGATTCACTACATATGAACACTTTCCTCTTTATTATATTTATTCCGTTCCAAATCTAATTGATGAAAATGAAAGCATTTGACAAATAAATTGCAATGCCAGCTCCAGATTGAGATGAAAATTCATTTTCAAAAAATATTTTACAATATTATTAAAGTTCAAAATGTGACTAAATAAAAGGTTTTGTATACATTTGTAAGCAGATGTGAAAGTGAGAGTTTAAATTTCTTGAGAGATTAAATTTAGCGTGTGTGTGTATTTATGTGAGTAACAGAGCGTCGACAAGGAAAATCTAAATACTCACTTTTATGAGAGAGGTAATAAATATTGAAGAGAACAGTGCCCGTGTCGGCAGAGTTACTTGAAGTGTTGCTGTTCTGGTGTGGATTTTGGCACAAATGCTGCACTCTCCTATCTCATTAGATATCTATTGCTAAAAAGGTTGTTTCGTTTGAATTTACATTTCAGGTGACTCAGAAAGGGGATCTTCAAGAACTATCGTGATCGATAGGGAAAATATTGTAATTTTGTATTACCTTTAACCGGAAGTGATGTGTACTGTTAATCTTACTGTGTCGTGTTTGCTTTTTGGTCATTTCGGCTTCCACCGCGAGAATGCTTGCATTCATTATCGGCTCCAGCTGTTAATCCCATCTGCTGCTTCTTTCGTGTTTTTTCTCTTGCAATCTTGAACACTACTTCTTTTGCTTTAATCGTTTATTAAGCCATCAATTTTTTTAATTTAAAATTAATCTAAAAGAATTGACATTCCATTTAAAATTTTAAATCCAATTCAATCGAATCCAGTTTCTTCAAAAAAAATTAATGAATAAAAATAAAAATTGAAATTAATGAATTAAAATTTTCAATTAATAGCTTTTTCTTTGTAATTAATTGATTTTTGGTCACAAAGAGGATAGACAGAAATTAAGTTTTAATTCTTGCATTAAATTGCTGGGACTGGGCAATCATAGACGACGAAGAGACTTAAAGTCATAGTGAATGAGATGAAAGTTTGTTCTTGAAAGTTGTAAAGATGAAAATATGAGACAATTAGTGCAGAACTGTCAAGTATGTAAGAGAATGATTATATATGTAACCAAAAAAGTATGTAACTTAATAAGTAGATTTCCTTTCTAACAGATGAGATTTATGTTGCACTCATTTCTAATTTTACTATTATATAATTAACAGATAAGCATACATTGTTTATATATGAGTAAATTCATAGAACTACTGTGAAAAAAATAGCAGAATTACCTCCGCCCAGTATGTTCAAGTCTGCAATCTCATGTATGCTAACTTGCTAAAATCAAAAGTCATGACTTCCAAGTCAACATAAAAATCAACATTTAACATAAAAACTTTTGTAAATATATATAAGTTGGTTTTACGACTACGACTTTGTTAAGAAGACTTACATTTCATATGTTTATAGTTCAGTCTCCCAAAATTTAAAGGAAGATTACTGTCCACTTTTTACTCAAAAGAAAGCATTACTCCTTCTTTGTAAACGAATTTGGTGTAAGGACATTCATATAATAGTAGCGTTCGTTTCAGTATTTAGAGGAAATACTTTTGGTATAAGTGGCTTCATGACAGTTGTCTCGCCAACAAAACTTAGAACATGAAGAATAACTTAGAACATGATATTTCCAATTCATATTGCTTAATTAAAGATCCCCCGTTGAAGATTTAGAACTGGTTAAACATGCCTCCTCAAGACATATTAAGATCTCCAAAAATTATAAAAATCACATTCTCAAACCGTCTAAGAAACAATACTATCTTTTAATTTAGTCAGGACAAAATAAAGAGGAGGAATTATCATACCAGGCTAGGAGCACCTTGTAATAAGACACTCACATTAATGCAAAAACATTTAGAAGAGTGGTCGTTCAAGACAACTTACATTTCGCGATTTGATAAGAAAAAATGAATCAGATCAAAAATTCGCACATAAATACCATAATGTTTCAACTTGTGAATAAAACCAGAATGCCAAATCCTTCCAAACGCATTTGATATATCCAAAGCATCAGCCCGAGTTTCAATATTCTTATCTAAAGCTTGATAGACTCCATCTGTAGGGAGATTGTTCAGCATTTACTGCTATAGCAGTAAATGCTAGACAATCTCCCCACAGATGGAGAAAAGAGGCAACAGAAATTTTCTACAAAAGGATACATAGATTGAACATGTGAACAAGGACGAAGTTTAAGAGTAAATGGAAACAAAAAGGACACTTACACTTCAAATCAAAAAGAGACAGTTTAAATTTTTACAGCACATAATGAGAATTTGACACTCGTATGAAATACTGAAGGCAAGAGGAGCGAAGGAAGGCAGTAAATAACCTACCTAACAAGCTTGTGTAGATAATTGACAGACAGATTAAGAGAGATGATAAAAAGACAAAACTTATTAAGAGCTTACAAAGGACAGGAAATTGTGGAGAGCCAGGATCTTCCACGTCCTGAAGAGAAAGGAAACAAAGAAGAAGTAGAAGAAACCTGGTACGTAGAAAACATTGTCGGTGTACAGATAATTATAATTATAATTAAAGATATTAATGAGCTTACATTGTGACGGTATTAGCATTATGGAAAAAATGCGGTATGAACTTAAAAACTGATTAAAAATGAAAACATCAGATTAAGGGTTAAAATATCTTGTTATGAAGAAACTTTCCTCTTTCAATTTTAGGAGCCACTTTGAAATAAAAAAAAGTATGTTAATCATACGAGGCTCCATACAAATTCACAATTATTTGTTGACATTCAAATATCGATTTTTGTTTGCTCCATTGATTTTTACCTTCGACATTCGGAGAAAACACCTTTAAGATATTTTCTCCATTCAGTCAATAGAAACAATTACTAAAATACTTTCCACCATATTAAAAGCTTTTTCGCAAGTTGACTTAAAAAAAAACTCTTGAAATGTCACAGACATAAGGCGATAAGAAAATCGGCTTTTTCTTGCTTCCTATATTTTAGTTTTCAGTGCAAATATCTGAGGTCTCAGTCGTAGTAAGCATGGCTTTCAATCATCTGCATTTAAAAAATAGTTACATATTTCCTAATAGATATTATAACTTTATAGCTTTATAATTTATCAGCCAATTTACACAATTTACTCCTCAAACACTTTAGTCATACATTTTTCGTTCCTGGCCTCTAACATAAACTAGTCATTGTAAATTATCTCTGTGTCAGTCATCCACTTTGGTATTTTGAATAAAAAGAATAGAGGCTGCTTTCGGTATTGGTTAAGATGAATTTGGAATCGAGGCCACAATAGAGTGGCATCAACTGCGGATCAAATTCACCAAAGAATTGGTCTGTGAGAAGCGATATCATGGGAAAAAAAGAAGTCTTTTTATTTATCAGAAAATTGCAAATTCTGATAAAAAAAAAAAGTTGACAAAAACTCTAGCCCAATGTAGATTTTAAAAGTGAAAAACTTTTCTTATACAATGTCGCCCACAAGCCACTCCCTCCGAATATCCCATACCGGCGGCTGATCGAATAGGTGATCGCTTTAATCTCAGCCTTGCTTTATCCCATGTTGTGATTGTTTTGATCATAAGGTCGGCCAAGATCGAATTGTCGTCAGGTATCTTCGTATTGGGCTGGTCCAAGCAGGATGAAGACGCAAAGAAAGAAAATAACACTTGAATAAAAAAAAAAAATAAATACTATTTTTTATACAAGGTCCTTCGTACAATAGTTGGTTAATTGTTGTTAAAGTCTAGGAGTCCGTATGCAGACGATTATCGACCCAACCCACTTCTAAGTCAAACGTGACACTTTGTTAACTTGGTAAAGTATGTTTTGCTGACTTGGTGAAGTTTGACACAAGGCCGATATCGGAGGTTCTCGTTGGCAGATAATCACGTGGGGTGTCTTGCGTCTCGTGGCTAGAACGATCTCTCTTTCTCAATTCGAGGCATTCGTATTTATTGACGTTCGCCTAAAACCGGCGTAGGGGCATGACGCAGTTTTTGAATTTGGTATTTTCCTAAATTTTAACAAAAAACCCTTTCTAGTGTCTGGATTCTGAAAAATTAATTCCCAATTTAGAAGTTTCCCCCTTTCCTCGGGTGACGGTCGCAGGCATTAATCCACCCCATAACTTCTTTCTCTTATTATCATCTCCCACTAACAATCCTCAGTGGGCGTGGTTAGCTCTTCCATTCTCTTTGATGTTTCATCTGCGTTCACTACCTCGGCCACCCTCCGGCCAATGATTTTCGACTGTCTGTCGAAGATTAATTACAAGTTTGTTAATCGAAAAGAATTATCATTCCACACTTGTCGTCTAACTTTATGTTTTTCCTTGTCCAAGATTGAAACACAAACCAGATGGCTTTTTTTTTTCAAAAATCTTTTTCAAAATGTCCATTTTCTCCCCCACCAAAAAAAAAAAAAAAAAAAAAAAAAAAAAGACTTTATCTCCGAATTATGTTTTTAAATCTTATCCGATTATCTCCACTTCTGGTTCCACAGCGGCGGTCATCCATCAAATGTCAAAATTATCTGCCATATGGTCGGTCGTAAAATTGAGTGTTGTTTTTAGCTAACCGCTTGTTCCTTCACTTTTTGAGAAATAAAATCTTCAATCTTTCCCACGATGATCTATTGGTATATCGTTCCTTCTATCCAAAAAGGCCTTCTTATTATTTACCAGTAACAAATAGTGTCACATCTCTCCTTGTAAATGACATCTCAAATCCCCAAATCTACTAATACGCTATTTATCATGCATACTAATTCATGCAGCAGACATTCAGATAAACTTTTTCCTTTTCGTTTTCATGCAATGATTTTATAAAAGTCTTTCCTCTTTTTTCTTTTCATGCATTGTTTGTAATCAGTTTTTTCTTTCCCATGCAACGTTTTTATAAAAGTCTTTCCCCTTCTTTCTTTTCATGCAATGTTCTTAATTTGTGTGTGTGTGTGTGTGTGTGTGTGTGTGTGTGTGTGTGTGTGTGTGTGTTTATTTTAAGGTTTGTTCTTCTTGGTTGCCATTCCACAGTAGGAGGTTTTGATTTTTCCATAACAGGTGTCGGCTCTATTTCTACTTTTGTGGAATTCAAACTGTTTTTTTCTTCGTCTTTGTTCGATCTGTCTGGGTAAGGATCATTTAACGGAATCCCCTTTTCGAGTCGTTGCATGCTCACCATAACATCATCTTCCTATTCTTTTTAAATTTCCATATCACTGAGGGGGCATGGATAGCGGTTCGGATTGAAGAATCGGAGAGCCGAGTTCGAATTCCAGACGAATCCATTACATTCACTTACGCGTTAATACCCTTGGAAAGGTATTAATACTCTTCTCCCTCCAGCTATGGGTAAATAGCAGGACAGACTGGATTCTATAGCATTGGATGGCAACTGGTCTACCGCAGAAAGAAATGGCAACCTACTGTGGAAAAAATCTGCCTCGAAAGATACATGATCGCCTAAGCGTGTATTAAGGCTATCCGTCATTGCTAACGATGATGCTTTCCTTCCATTTCTGTGCGTCTTCTGTGGGATGTCAAGCATCTCAATCCGACAAGTTCTCTAACATAGAGGGAAACATGCCCAGTGCAGGATTGGCAATTGCAGATGACGCTGGCGTCGCCTCTCCTCGAGTGCGCCAGCTGTTAATACTGGCTCTATTTTTAGGCAGTTCTAACCTTCACATTCAGTATCGATACACTTTCTCTAGCCACTTGGGCCAGGATTCTTTGATCTTTTTCTACTTTCCCCAGTTTTCTCCTTATAACCTTGACGTCATCTTCCGTTACTGTCCCGAATAGGATATTTAGCGCTTTTCCAACAATGGGGACTACCTCTCTTTTTTCTCTCATTGGGAGTAATTAGGTAATTCCTCATATCTTTCCAATGGGCTTCCATTATAGTAATTTCCAATTCTAAGAAGTATAACAGTCTAAGATACTTTCCTTTCCTGGGATAATTTTGCGCTACCATCAACCTGGCTGCACCCAGCCATTTTTATCTTCCTTTCCAATTTAACTAATAGTAACACATATGGGTCCAAATCTATTACAAAGGTAACCGATCATTTCGACCTTCTTATTATCACTTCGCTTGTTTGCTTAAAAATCGTATTTTGGCTGTGCTTATCATCGTCATCATCATCAACAGCAGTATCACTCACCTCGTACCATCCATTCCTGCAAAGGTACAAGATTTTCTTGTTCTTCCACTTCTCGCCACTCATAGGTTTGTTTATATGCATAATTAATTTTTCCGGAGTATTCTAACTACTTCCACCTCAGTTTCCCAATTTTAATTTTTCTTTTTTAACTAATATTTAGAGATTAAATACGGTGGCGACGTGCCTGCAAATGGAATCTTCTACACCTATATAATATGTCTGCCAACTCTGAGTAAAGGGAGTCACGGAGGGAGAATGAGACGAGGATCCTTTTGTAGGTCTCCCTAGAGATAATGTTTGATTATGGAGTATGGAGGATTGAATGGTGAAGGACGATTTCTTGTGGTGAACATGGAAATTGTAATGTATGAATGGGTCGTGAATCGGATTAGCTAGGTGTAAGATAGTTAGTTAAGACCAGCCTGACACCTCCCTTTTTTCTGGCTTGTGCCATAATTGTAATTTTTTACAATTAATATAATCAGCGAGTGAGGGTGACACGAGGTTCCTATTGTAGGTCTCCCTCGAGATAATGTGGTATTATTGAGTATGGAGGATTGAATGGTGAAGAACGATTTCTTGTGGTGAACGTGGAAATTGTAATGTATGAATTTGTCGTGAATCGGATTAGCTAGGTATAGGATAGTTAGTTAAGACCAGCCTAACCCCTCCCTTTTTTCTGGCTTGTGCCATAATTGTAATTTTTTACAAATAATATAGTCACCAAGTGAGCATGACACGAGTTTCCTTTTGTAGGTCTCCCTATAGAAAATGTTGTATTATGGAGTATGGAGGATTCAATGGAGAAGGACGAGTTCTCGTGGTGAATGTGAAATTGTAATGTATGAATCGGTCGTGAATCGTATTAGCTTATAATATAGTAGTTAGTTAAGACCAGCCTAACCCCTCCTCTTTTTCTGGCTTTGTACATAATTGTAATTTTTTACAAATAATATAGTCACCAAGTGAGCATGACACGAGGTTCCTTTTGTAGGTCTCCCTATAGAAAATGTTGTATTATGGAGTATGGAGGATTCAATGGAGAAGGACGAGTTCTCGTGGTGAATGTGAAATTGTAATGTATGAATCGGTCGTAACTCGGATTAGCTAGGTATAGTTTAGTTAGTTAAGACCAGCCTAACCCCTCCTCTTTTTCTGGCTTGTGCCATAATTGTAATTTTTTACAAATAATATAGTCCAAGTGAGCATGACACGAGGTTCCTTTGTAGGTCTCCCTATAGAAAATGTTGTATTATGGAGTATGGAGGATTCAATGGAGAAGGACGAGTTCTCGTGGTGAATGTGAAATTGTAATGTATGAATCGGTCGTAACTCGGATTAGCTAGGTATAGTTTAGTTAGTTAAAAGACCAGCCTAACCCTCTCTTTTTCTGGCTTGTGCCATAATTGTAATTTTTACAAATAATATAGTCACCAAGTGAGCATGACACGAGGTTCCTTTTGTAGGTCTCCCTATAGAAAATGTTGTATTATGGAGTATGGAGGATTCAATGGAGAGGACGAGTTCTCGTGGTGAATGTGAAATTGTAATGTTATGAATCGGTCGTAACTCGGATTAGCTAGGTATAGTTTAGTTAGTTAAGACCAGCCTAACCCCTCCTCTTTTTCTGGCTTGTGCCATAATTGTAATTTTTTACAAATAATATAGTCACCAAGTGAGCATGACACGAGTTTCCTTTTGTAGGTCTCCCTATAGAAAATGTTGTATTATGGAGTATGGAGGATTCAATGATGAAGGACGCGTTCTCGTGGTGAATGTGAAATTGTAATGTATGAATCGGTCGTGAATCGTATTAGCTTATAATATAGTAGTTAGTTAAGACCAGCCTAACCTCCTCTTTTTTCTGGCTTGTGCCATAATTGTAATTTTTTTTAAATAATATAGTCACCAAGTGAGCATGACACGAGTTTCCTTTTTTGTAGGTCTCCCATAGAAAATGTGGTATTATGGAGTATGGAGGATTCAATGAAGGACAGTTCTCGTGGTGAATGTGAAATTGTAATGTATGAATCGGTCGTAACTCGGATTAGCTTATAATATAGTAGTTAGTTAAGACCTTTTCCTCTCTTTTCTGGCTTGTGCCATAATGTAATTTTTACAAAATAATATAGTCACCAAGTGAGCATGACACGAAGGTCTCCTATAGAAATGTTGTATTATGGAGTATGGAGGATTCAATGATGAAGGACGACGTTCTCGTGGTGAATGTGAAATTGTAATGTATGAATCGGTCGTAACTCGGATTAAGCTAATATAGTAGTTAGTTAAGACCAGCCTAACCCCTCCTCTTTTTCTGGCTTGTGCCATAATTGTAATTTTTACAAATAATATAGTCACCAAGTGAGCATGACACGAGTTTCCTTTTGTAGGTCTCCCTATAGAAAATGTTGTATTATGGAGTATGGAGGATTCAATGATGAAGGACGCGTTCTCGTGGTGAATGTGAAATTGTAATGTATGAATCGGTCGTAACTCGGATTAGCTTATAATATAGTAGTTAGTTAAGACCAGCCTAACCCCTCCTCTTTTTCTGGCTTGTGCCATAATTGTAATTTTTTACAAATAATATAGTCACCAAGTGAGCAAGACACGAGTTCCTTTTGTAGGTCTCCTATAGAAAATGTTGTATTATGGAGTATGGAGGATTCAATGATGAAGGACGCGTTCTCGTGGTGAATGTGAAATTGTAATGTATGAATCGGTCGTGAATCGTATTAGCTTATAATATAGTAGTTAGTTAAGACCAGCCCAACCCCTCCTCTTTTTCTGGCTTGTGCCATAATTGTAATTTTTTACAAATAATATAGTCACCAAGTGAGCATGACACGAGTTTCCTTTTGTAGGTCTCCCTATAGAAAATGTTGTATTATGGAGTATGGAGGATTCAATGATGAAGGACGCGTTCTCGTGGTGAATGTGAAATATAATGTATGAATCGGTCGTTAACTCGGATTAGCTTATAATATAGTAGTTAGTTAAGACCAGCCCTAACCCCCTCCTCTTTTTCTGGCTTGTGCCATAATTGTAATTTTTACAAATAATATAGTCACCAAGTATAGCATGACACGAGTTTCCTTTTGTAGGGTCTCCCTATAGAAAATGTTGTATTATGGAGTATGGAGGATTCAATGATGAAGGACGCGTTCTCGTGGTGAATGTGAAATTGTAATGTATGAATCGGTCGTGAATCGTATTAGCTTATAATATAGTAGTTAGTTAAGACCAGCCTAACCCTCCTCTTTTCTGGCTTGTGCCATAATTGTAATTTTTACAAATAATATAGTCACCAAGGAGCATGACACGAGTTTCCTTTTGTAGGTCTCCTATAGAAAATGTTGTATTATGGAGTATGGAGGATTCAATGATGAAGGACGCGTTCTCGTGGTGAATGTGAAATTGTAATGTATGAATCGGTCGTGAATCGTATTAGCTTATAATATAGTAGTTAGTTAAGACCAGCCTAACCCCTCCTCTTTTTCTGGCTTGTGCCATAATTGTAATTTTTACAAATAATATAGTCACCAAGTGAGCATGACACGAGTTTCCTTTTGTAAGGTCTCCCTAGAAAATGTTGTATTATAGATATGGAGGATTCAATGATGAAGGACGCGTTCTCGTGGTGAATGTGAAATTGTAATGTATGAATCGGTCGTGAATCGTATTAACTTATAATATAGTAGTTAGTTAAGACCAGCCTAACCCCCTCCTCTTTTTTCTGGCTTGTGCCATAATTGTAATTTTTTACAAATAATATAGTCACCAAGTGAGCATGACACGAGTTTCCTTTGTAGGTCTCCTATAGAAAATGTTGTATTATGGAGTATGGAGGATTCAATGATGAAGGACGCGTTCTCGTGGTGAATGTGAAATTGTAATGTATGAATCGGTCGTAAATCGGATTAGCTTATAATATAGTAGTTAGTTAAGACCAGCCTAACCCCTCCTCTTTTTCTGGTTGTGCCATAATTGTAATTTTTTACAAATAATATAGTCACCAAGTGAGCATGACACGAGTTTTCCTTTTGTAGGTCTCCTATAGAAAAATGTTGTATTATGGAGTATGGAGGATTCAATGATGAAGGACGCGTTCTCGTGGTGAATGTGAAATTGTAAATGTATGAATCGGTCGTAACTCGGATTAGCTTATAATATAGTAGTTAGTTAAGACCAGCCCTAACCCCTCCTCTTTTCTGACATTCTGCCATAATTGTAATTTTTTACAAATAATATAGTCACCAAGTGAGCATGACACGAGTTTCCTTTTGTAGGTCTCCCTATAGAAAATGTTGTATTATGGAGTATGGAGGATTCAATGATGAAGGACGCGTTCTCGTGGTGAATGTGAAATTGTAATGTATGAATCGGTCGTAACTCGATTAGCTTATAATATAGTAGTTAGTTAAGACCAGCCTAACCCTCCTCTTTTTCTGGCTTTGCCATAATTGTAATTTTTACAAATAATATAGTCACCAAGTGAGCATGACACGAGTTTCCTTTTGTAGGTCTCCCTATAAAAATGTTGTATTATGGAGTATGGAGGATTCAATGATGAAGGACGCGTTCTCGTGGTGAATGTGAAATTGTAATGTATGAATCGGTCGTGAATCGGATTAGCTTATAATATAGTAGTTAGTTAAGACCAGCCTAACCCCTCCTCTTTTTCTGGCTTGTGCCATAATTGTAATTTTACAAATAATATAGTCACCAAGTGAGCATGACACGAGTTTTCCTTTGTAGGTCTCCCTATAGAAAATGTTGTATTATGGAGTATGGAGGATTCAATGATGAAGGACGCGTTCTCGTGGTGAATGTGAAATTGTAATGTATGAATCGGTCGTGACTCGATTAGCTTATAATATAGTAGTTAGTTAAGACCAGCCTAACCCCTCCTCTTTTTCTGGCTTGTGCCATAAATTGTAATTTTTTACAAATAATATAGTCACCAAGTGGAGCATGACACGAGTTTCCTTTTGTAGGTCTCCTATAGAAAATGTTGTATTATATGGAGTATGGAGGATTCAATGATGAAGGACGTTCTCGTGGTGAATGTGAAATTGTAATGTATGAATCGGTCGTGAATCGTCATTAGCTTATAATATAGTAGTTAGTTAAGACCAGCCTAACCCCTCCTCTTTTTCTGGCTTGTGCCATAATTGTAATTTTTACAAATAATATAGTCACCAAGTGAGCATGACACGAGTTTCCTTTTGTAGGTCTCCCTATAGAAAATGTTGTATTATGGGTATGGAGGATTCAATGATGAAGGACGCGTTCTCGTGGTGAATGTGAAATTGTAATGTATGAATCGGTCGTAAATCGTATTAGCTTATAATATAGTAGTTAGTTAAGACCAGCCTAACCCCTCCTCTTTTTCTTGCTTGTGCCATAATTGTAATTTTTACAAATAATATAGTCACCAAGTGAGCATGACACGAGTTTCCCTTTTGTAGGTCTCCCCTATAGAAAAATGTTGTATTATGGGTATGGAGGATTCAATGATGAAGGACGCGTTCTCGTGGTGAATGTGAAATTGTAATGTATGAATCGGTCGTAACTCGGATTAGCTTATAATATAGTAGTTAGTTAAGACCAGCCTAACCCCTCCTCTTTTTCTGGCTTGTGCCATAATTGTAATTTTTTACAAATAATATAGTCACCAAGTGAGCATGACACGAGTTTCCTTTTGTAGGTCTCCCTATAGAAAATGTTGTATTATGGAGTATGGAGGATTCAATGATGAAGGACGCGTTCTCGTGGTGAATGTGAAATTGTAATGTATGAATCGGTCGTAACTCGGATTAGCTTATAATATAGTAGTTAGTTAAGACCAGCCTAACCCTCCTCTTTTTCTGGCTTGTGCCATAATTGTAATTTTTACAAATAATATAGTCACCAAGTGAGCATGACACGAGTTTCCTTTGTAGGTCTCCCTATAGAAAATGTTGTATTATGGAGTATGGAGGATTCAATGATGAAGGACGCGTTCTCGTGGTGAATGTGAAATTGTAATGTATGAATCGGTCGTGAATCGGATTAGCTTATAATATAGTAGTTAGTTAAGACCAGCCTAACCCTCCTCTTTTTCTGGCTTGTGCCATAATTGTAATTTTTTACAAATAATATAGTCACCAAGTGAGCATGACACGAGTTTCCTTTGTAGGTCTCCCTATAGAAAATGTTGTATTATGGAGTATGGAGGATTCAATGATGAAGGACGCGTTCTCGTGGTGAATGTGAAATTGTAATGTATGAATCGGGTCGTAACTCGGATTAGCTTATAATATAGTAGTTAGTTAAGACCAGCCTAACCCCTCCTCTTTTTCTGGCTTGTGCCATAATTGTAATTTTTTACAAATAATATAGTCACCAAGTGAGCATGACACGAGGTTCCTTTTGTAGGTCTCCCTATAGAAAATGTTGTATTATGGAGTATGGAGGATTCAATGATGAAGGACGCGTTCTCGTGGTGAATGTGAAATTGTAATGTATGAATCGGTCGTAACTCGGATTAGCTTATAATATAGTAGTTAGTTAAGACCAGCCTAACCCCTCCTCTTTTTCTGGCTTGTGCCATAATTGTAATTTTTTACAAATAATATAGTCACCAAGTGAGCATGACACGAGTTTCCTTTTGTAGGTCTCCCTATAGAAAATGTTGTATTATGGAGTATGGAGGATTCAATGATGAAGGACGCGTTCTCGTGGGGTGAATGTGAAATTGTAATGTATGAATCGGTCGTGAATCGGATTAGCTTATAATATAGTAGTTAGTTAAGACCAGCCTTAACCCCTCCTCTTTTTTCTGGCTTGTGCCATAATTGTAATTTTTACAAATAATATAGTCACCAAGGAGCATGACACGAGTTTCCTTTTGTAGGTCTCCTATAGAAAATGTTGTTTATGGAGTATGGAGGATTCAATGATGAAGGACGCGTTCTCGTGGTGAATGTGAAATTGTAATGTATGAATCGGTCGTAATCGGATTAGCTTATAATATAGTAGTTAGTTAAGACCAGCCTAACCCTCCTCTTTTTTCTGGCTTGTGCCATAATTGTAATTTTTACAAATAATATAGTCACCAAGTGAGGCATGACACGAGTTTCCTTTTGTAGGTCTCCCTATAGAAAATGTTGTATTATGGAGTATGGAGGATTCAATGATGAAGGACGCGGTTCTCGTGGTGAATGTGAAATTGTAATGTATGAATCGGTCGTAATCGTATTAGCTTATAATATAGTAGTTAGTTAAGACCAGCCTAACCCTCCTCTTTTCTCGTGGCTTATAATATATTGTGCCATAATTGTAATTTTTTACAAATAATATAGTCACCAAGTGAGGCATGACACGAGTTTCCTTTGTAGGTCTCCTATAGAAAATGTTGTATTATGGAGTATGGAGGATTCAATGATGAAGGACGCGTTCTCGTGGTGAATGTGAAATTGTAATGTATGAATCGGTCGTGAATCGTATTAGCTTATAATATAGTAGTTAGTTAAGACCAGCCTAACCCCTCCTCTTTTTCTGGCTTGTGCCATAATTGTAATTTTTACAAATAATATAGTCACCAAGTGAGGCATGACACGAGTTTCCTTTTGTAGGTCTCCTATAGAAAATGTTGTATTATGGAGTATGGAGGATTCAATGATGAAGGACGCGTTCTCGTGGTGAATGTGAAATTGTAATGTATGAATCGGTCGTGAATCGTATTAGCTTATAATATAGTAGTTAGTTAAGACCAGCCTAACCCCTCCTCTTTTTCTGGCTTGTGCCATAATTGTAATTTTTAAAATAATATAGTCACCAAGTGAGCATGACACGAGGTTCCTTTTGTAGGTCTCCTATAGAAAATGTTGTATTATGGAGTATGGAGGATTCAATGATGAAGGACGCGTTCTCGTGGTGAATGTGAAATTGTAATGTATGAATCGGTCGTGAATCGTATTAGCTTATAATATAGTAGTTAGTTAAGACCAGCCTAACCCCTCCTCTTTTTTCTGGCTTGTGCCATAATTGTAATTTTTACAAATAATATAGTCACCAAGTGAGCATGACACGAGTTTCCTTTTGTAGGTCTCCCTATAGAAAATGTTGTATTATGGAGTATGGAGGATTCAATGGTGAAGGACGCGTTCTCGTGGTGAATGTGAAATTGTAATGTATGAATCGGTCGTAAATCGTATTAGCTTATAATATAGTAGTTAGTTAAGACCAGCCTAACCCCTCCTCTTTTTCTGGCTTGTGCCATAATTGTAATTTTTACAAATAATATAGTCACCAAGTGAGCATGACACGAGTTTCCTTTTGTAGGTCTCCTATAGAAAATGTTGTATTATGGAGTATGGAGGATTCAATGATGAAGGACGCGTTCTCGTGGTGAATGTGAAATTGTAATGTATGAATCGGTCGTGAATCGTATTAGCTTATAATATAGTAGTTAGTTAAGACCAGCCTAACCCTCCTCTTTTCTGGCTTGTGCCATAATTGTAATTTTTACAAATAATATAGTCACCAAGTGAGCATGACACGAGTTTCCTTTTGTAGGTCTCCTATAGAAAATGTTGTATTATGGAGTATGGAGGATTCAATGATGAAGGACGCGTTCTCGTGGTGAATGTGAAATTGTAATGTATGAATCGGTCGTAAATCGATTAGCTTATAATATAGTAGTTAGTTAAGACCAGCCTAACCCTCCTCTTTTTCTGGCTTGTGCCATAATTGTAATTTTTACAAATAATATAGTCACCAAGTGAGCATGACACGAGTTTCCTTTTGTAGGTCTCCTTCTAGAAAATGTTGTATTATGGAGTATGGAGGATTCAATGATGAAGGACGCGTTCTCGTGGTGAATGTGAAATTGTAATGTATGAATCGGTCGTAAATCGGATTAGCTTATAATATAGTAGTTAGTTAAGACCAGCCTAACCCTCCTCTTTTTTTCTGGCTTGTGCCATAATTGTAATTTTTACAAATAATATAGTCACCAAGTGAGCATGACACGAGTTTCCTTTTGTAGGTCTCCCTATAGAAAATGTTGTATTATGGAGTATGGAGGATTCAATGATGAAGGACGCGTTCTCGTGGTGAATGTGAAATTGTAATGTATGAATCGGTCGTAACTCGGATTAGCTTATAATATAGTAGTTAGTTAAGACCAGCCTAACCCCTCCTCTTTTCTGGCTTGTGCCATAATTGTAATTTTTTAAAATAATATAGTCACCAAGTGAGCATGACACGAGTTTCCTTTGTAGGTCTCCTTTGTTGTATTATGGTATGGAGGATTCTCCCTCGTGGTGAATGAAATTGTAATGTATGAATAACTCGGATTAGCTTATAATATAGTAGAGGATTCCTCTTTTTCTGGCTTGTGCCAATTGTAATTTTTTACAAATAATATAGTCACCAAGGACGACACGTTTCCTTTTGTAGGTCTCCTATAGAAAATGTTGTATTATGAAGGATTCAATGATGAAGGACGCGTTCTCGTGGTGAATGTGAAATTGTAATGTATGAATCGGTCGTAACTCGGATTAGCTTATAATATAGTAGTTAGTTAAGACCAGCCTAACCCCTCCTCTTTTTCTGGCTTGTGCCATAATTGTAATTTTTACAAATAATATAGTCACCAAGTGAGCATGACACGAGTTTCCCTTTGTAGGTCTCCTATAGAAAATGTTGTATTATGGAGTATGGAGGATTCAATGATGAAGGACGCGTTCTCGTGGTGAATGTGAAATTGTAATGTATGAATCGGTCGTGAATCGTATTAGCTTATAATATAGTAGTTAGTTAAGACCAGCCTAACCCTCCTCTTTTTCTGGCTTGTGCCATAATTGTAATTTTTACAAATAATATAGTCACCAAGTGAGCATGACACGAGGTTCCTTTGTAGGTCTCCCATAGAAAATGTTGTATTATGGAGTATGGAGGATTCAATGATGAAGGACGAGTTCTCGTGGTGAATGTGAAATTGTAATGTATGAATCGGTCGTAACTCGGATTAGCTTATAATATAGTAGTTAGTTAAGACCAGCCTAACCCTCCTCTTTTTTCTGGCTTGTGCCATAATTGTAATTTTTACAAATAATATAGTCACCAAGTGAGCATGACACGAGGTTCCTTTTGTAGGTCTCCCCATAGAAAATGTTGTATTATGGAGTATGGAGGATTCAATGATGAAGGACGCGTTCTCGTGGTGAATGTGAAATTGTAATGTATGAATCGGTCGTAACTCGGATTAGCTTATAATATAGTAGTTAGTTAAGACCAGCCTAACCCCTCCTCTTTCTCTGGTTTGTGCCATAATTGTAATTTTTACAAATAATATAGTCACCAAGTGAGCATGACACGAGTTTCCTTTGTAGGTCTCCTATAGAAAATGTTGTATTATGGAGTATGGAGGATTCAATGATGAAGGACGCGTTCTCGTGGTGAATGTGAAATTGTAATGTATGAATCGGTCGTAACTCGGATTAGCTTATAATATAGTAGTTAGTTAAGACCAGCCTAACCCCTCCTCTTTTTCTGGCTTGTGCCATAATTGTAATTTTTTTAAATAATATAGTCACCAAGTGAGCATGACACGAGGTTCCTTTGTAGGTCTCCCTATAGAAAATGTTGTATTATGGAGTATGGAGGATTCAATGATGAAGGACGCGTTCTCGTGGTGAATGTGAAATTGTAATGTATGAATCGGTCGTGAATCGGATTTAGCTAGGTATAATTTAGTAGTTAGTTAAGACCAGCCTAACCCCTCCTCTTTTCTGGCTTGTGCCCATTGTAATTTTTACAAATAATATAGTCACCAAGTGAGCATGACACGAGGTTCCTTTTGTAGGTCTCCCATAGAAAATGTATTATGGAGTATGGAGGATCTAATGATGAAGGACGCGTTCTCGTGGTGAATGTGAAATTGTAATGTATGAATCGGTCGTAACTCGGATTAGCTTATAATATAGTAGTTAGTTAAGACCAGCCTAACCCTCCCTTTTTTTTCTGTTTTGGAGAAGGACGCATGAAATTGTAATTTTTACAAAATAATATAGTCACCAACCCTCCCTTTTTTTCTGTATGAGCATAATTGGAATTTTTACAAATTTCTTTTGAGCATGACACGGTCTCCCCCTATAGAAAATGTTGTATTATGGAGTATGGAGGATTCAATGATGAAGGACGCGTTCTCGTGGTGAATGAAATTGTAATGTATGAATCGGTCGTGAATCGTATTACTTATAATATAGTAGTTAGTTAAGACCAGCCTAACCCCCCTCTTTTCTGGCTTGTGCCATAATTGTAATTTTTTTACAAATAATATAGTCACCAAGGAGCATGACACGAGGTTCCTTTTGTAGGTCTCCCTATAGAAAATGTTGTATTATGGAGTATGGAGGATTCAATGATGAAGGACGCGTTCTCGTGGTGAATGTGAAATTGTAATGTATGAATCGGTCGAATCGGATTAGCTAGGTATAGTTTAGTTAGTTAAGACCAGCCTAACCCCTCCTCTTTTTTTCTGGCTTGTGCCATAATTGTAATTTTTACAAATAATATAGTCACCAAGTGAGCATGACACGAGGTTCCTTTTGTAGGTCTCCCTATAGAAAATGTTGTATTATGGAGTATGGAGGATTCAATGATGAAGGACGCGTTCTCGTGGTGAATGTGAAATTGTAATGTATGAATCGGTCGTAAATCGGATTAGCTTATAATATAGTAGTTAGTTAAGACCAGCCTAACCCCTCCTCTTTTTCTGGCTTGTGCCATAATTGTAATTTTTACAAATAATATAGTCACCAAGTGAGCATGACACGAGTTTTCTTTTGTAGGTCTCCTATAGAAAATGTTGTATTATGGAGTATGGAGGATTCAATGATGAAGGACGCGTTCTCGTGGTGAATGTGAAATTGTTGTATGAATCGGTCGAATCGTATTAGCTTATAATATAGTAGTTAGTTAAGACCAGCCTAACCCTCCTCTTTTCTGGCTTGTGCCATAATTGTAATTTTACAAATAATATAGTCACCAAGTGAGCATGACACGAGTTTCCTTTGTAGGTCTCCCTATAGAAAATGTTGTATTATGGAGTATGGAGGATTCAATGATGAAGGACGCGTTCTCGTGGTGAATGTGTAATGTATTCTCGGTCGTTTTATGATTAGCTTATAATATAGTAGTTAGTTAAGACCAGCCTAACCCTCCTCTTTTCTGGCTTGCAGCCATAATTGTAATTTTAAAATAATATAGTCACCAAGTGAGCATGACACGAGTTTCCTTTGTAGGTCTCCTATAGAAAATGTTGTATTATGGAGTATGGAGGATTCAATGATGAAGGACGCGTTCTCGTGGTGAATGTGAAATTGTAATGTATGAATCGGTCGTAACTCGGATTAGCTTATAATATAGTAGTTAGTTAAGACCAGCCTAACCCCTCCTCTTTTTCTGGCTTGTGCCATAATTGTAATTTTTTACAAATAATATAGTCACCAAGTGAGCATGACACGAGGTTCCTTTTGTAGGTCTCCCTATAGAAAATGTGGTATTATGGAGTATGGAGGATTCAATGATGAAGGACGCGTTCTCGTGGTGAAATTGAAATGTATGAATCGTCGTGACTCGAATTAGTTATAATATAGTAAGTTAAGACCCAGCCTAGGATTAGGAGTTATAATATAAGGACGCGTAGTTTAGTTAAGACCAGCCCTAACCCTCCTCTTTTTCTGGCTTGTGCCATAATTGTAATTTTTTACAAATAATATAGTCACCAAGTAGCATGACACGAGGTTCCTTTTGTAGGTCTCCCTATAGAAAATGTTGTATTATGGAGTATGGAGGATTCAATGATGAAGGACGAGTTCTCGTGGTGAATGTGAAATTGTAATGTATGAATCGGTCGTAATCGTATTAGCTTATAATATAGTAGTTAGTTAAGACCAGCCTAACCCCTCCTCTTTTCTGGCTTGTGCCATAATTGTAATTTTTACAAATAATATAGTCACCAAGTGAGCATGACACGAGTTTCCTTTTGTAGGTCTCCCCATAGAAAATGTTGTATTATGGAGTATGGAGGATTCAATGATGAAGGACGCGTTCTCGTGGTGAATGTGAAATTGTAATGTATGAATCGGTCGTGAATCGGATTAGCTTAGGTATAGTTTAGTTAGTTAAGACCAGCCTAACCCCCCCTCCTTTTTCTGGCTTGTGCCATAATTGTAATTTTTTACAAATAATATAGTCACCAAGTGAGCATGACACGAGGTTCCTTTTGTAGGTCTCCCTATAGAAAATGTTGTATTATGGAGTATGGAGGATTCAATGGATGAAGGACGAGTTCTCGTGGTGAATGTGAAATTGAAATGTATGAATCGGTCGTGGTCGATTAGCTTATAATATAGTAGTTAGTTAAGACCATCCCTCCTCTTTTTCTGTAATAATTGTAATTTTTACAAATAATATAGTCACCAAGTGAGCATGACACGAGCCTTTGTAGGTCTCCTATAGAAAATGTTGTATTATAGTGGAGGATTCAATGATGAAGGACGCGTTCTCGTGGTGAATGTGAAATTGTAATGTATGAATCGGTCAACTCGATTAGCTATAATATAGTTTAGTTAGTTAAGACCAGCCTAACCCCTCCTTTTTTTGGCTTGTGCCATAATTGTAATTTTTTACAAATAATATAGTCACCAAGTGAGCATGACACGAGGTTCCTTTTGTAGGTCTCCTATAGAAAATGTTGTATTATGGAGTATGGAGGATTCAATGATGAAGGACGCGTTCTCGTGGTGAATGTGAAATTGTAATGTATGAATCGGTCGTGAATCGTATTAGCTTATAATATAGTAGTTAGTTAAGACCAGCCTAACCCCTCCTCTTTTCTGGCTTGTGCCATAATTGTAATTTTTACAAATAATATAGTCACCAAGTGAGCATGACACGAGTTTTCCTTTTGTAGGTCTCCCTATAGAAAATGTGGTATTATGGAGTATGGAGGATTCAATGATGAAGGACGCGTTCTCGTGGTGAATGTGAAATTGTAATGTATGAATCGGTCGTAACTCGGATTAGCTAGGTATAGTTTAGTTAGTTAAGACCAGCCTAACCCCTCCTCTTTTTCTGGCTTGTGCCATAATTGTAATTTTTTACAAATAATATAGTCACCAAGTGAGCATGACACGAGGTTCCTTTTGTAGGTCTCCCTATAGAAAATGTGGTATTATGGAGTATGGAGGATTCAATGGAGAAGGACGAGTTCTCGTGGTGAATGTGAAATTGTAATGTATGAATCGGTCGTAACTCGGATTAGCTTATAATATAGTAGTTAGTTAAGACCAGCCTAACCCCTCCTCTTTTTCTGGCTTGTGCCATAATTGTAATTTTTTACAAATAATATAGTCACCAAGTGAGCATGACACGAGGTTCCTTTTGTAGGTCTCCCTATAGAAAATGTGGTATTATGGAGTATGGAAGGACGATTCAAATGATGAAGGACGCGTTCTCGTGGTGAATGTGAAATTGTAAATGTATGAATCGGTCGTAACTCGGATTAGGGGTATAGTTATAGTTAGTTAATGACCATTATGTAACCCCGTAACTCCCTCTTTTTCTGGGCTTGTGCCATAATTGTAATTTTTACAAATAATATAGTCACCAAGTGAGCATGACACGAGGTTTCCGGATTTTGTAGGTCTCCTATAGAAAATGTGGTATTATGGGTATGGAGGATTCAATGATGAAGGACGCGTTCTCGTGGTGAATGTGAAATTGTAATGTATGAATCGGTCGTAACTCGGATTAGCTTATAATATAGTAGTTAGTTAAGACCAGCCTAACCCTCCTTTTTCTGGCTTGTGCCATAATTGTAATTTTTACAAATAATATAGTCACCAAGTGAGCATGACACGAGGTTCCTTTTGTAGGTCTCCTATAGAAAATGTTGTATTATGGAGTATGGAGGATTCAATGATGAAGGACGCGTTCTCGTGGTGAATGTGAAATTGTAATGTATGAATCGGTCGTAACTCGGATTAGCTAGGTATAGTTTAGTTAGTTAAGACCAGCCTAACCCCTCCTCTTTTCTGGCTTGTGCCATAATTGTAATTTTACAAATAATATAGTCACCAAGTGAGCATGACACGAGGTTCCTTTGTAGGTCTCCCTATAGAAAATGTTGTATTATGGAGTATGGAGGATTCAATGATGAAGGACGAGTTCTCGTGGTGAATGTGAAATTGTAATGTATGAATCGGTCGTAACTCGGATTAGCTTAGGTATAGTTTAGTTAGTTAAGACCAGCCTAACCCCTCCTCTTTTTCTGGCTTGTGCCATAATTGTAATTTTTTAAAATAATATAGTCACCAAGTGAGCATGACACGAGTTTCCTTTTGTAGGTCTCCCTATAGAAAATGTTGTATTATGGAGTATGGAGGATTCAATGATGAAGGACGCGTTCTCGTGGTGAATGTGAAATTGTAATGTATGAATCGGTCGTAAATCGGATTAGCTTTATAATATAGTAGTTAGTTAAGACCAGCCTAACCCCTCCTCTTTTTCTGGCTTGTGCCATAATTGTAATTTTTACAAATAATATAGTCACCAAGTGAGCATGACACGAGGTTCCTTTTGTAGGTCTCCTATAGAAAATGTGGTATTATGGAGTATGGAGGATTCAATGATGAAGGACGAGTTCTCGTGGTGAATGTGAAATTGTAATGTATGAATCGGTCGTAAATCGGATTAGCTTAGGTATAGTTTAGTTAGTTAAGACCAGCCTAACCCTCCTCTTTTTCCCATAATTTTTTTACAAATAATATAGTCACCAAGCCTTTTGTGCCATAAATTTGTATTATGGGTATGGAGGATTCAATGATGAAGGACAAATGAATAAATAATGTCAATTTATCGTAAATCGTTAGAGCATACAATAAGAGTAGCCTAACCCCTCTTTTTCTGGCTTCTCCCTTTTTTTGACAAATATTAGCCAAATATAGAAAAAAGTCACCATGAGCATGATTCGAGGTTCCTTTGTGGAAAATATTATGGAGTATGGAGGATTCAATGATGAAGGACGCGTTCTCGTGGTGAATGTGAAATTGTAATGTATGAATCGGTCGTAATCGTATTAGCTAGGTATAGTTTAGTTAGTTAAGACCAGCCTAACCCCTCCTTTTTTCTGGCTTGTGCCATAATTGTAATTTTTTTACAAATAATATAGTCACCAAGTGAGCATGACACGAGTTTCTTTTGTAGGTCTCCCTAGAAAATGTTGTATTATGGAGTATGGAGGATTCAATGATGAAGGACGCGTTCTCGTGGTGAATGTGAAATTGTAATGTATGAATCGGTCGTAACTCGATTAGCTAGGTATAGTTTAGTTAGTTAAGACCAGCCTAACCCTCCTCTTTTTCTGGCTTGTGCCATAATTGTTTTTTTTTACAAATAATATAGTCACCAAGTGAGCATGACACGAGTTTCCTTTTGTAGGTCTCCTATAGAAAATGTTGTATTATGGAGTATGGAGGATTCAATGATGAAGGACGCGTTCTCGTGGTGAATGTGAAATTGTAATGTATGAATCGGTCGTAACTCGGATTAGCTTATAGTTTAGTAGTTAGTTAAGACCAGCCTAACCCTCTCTTTTTCTGGCTTGTGCCATAATTGTAATTTTTACAAATAATATAGTCACCAAGTGAGCATGACACGAGGTTCCTTTTGTAGGTCTCCCCATAGAAAATGTGGTATTATGGAGTATGGAGGATTCAATGATGAAGGACGCGTTCTCGTGGTGAATGTGAAATTGTAATGTATGAATCGGTCGTAAATCGATTAGCTTATAATATAGTTTAGTTAGTTAAGACCAGCCCTAACCCCTCCTTTTTCTGGCTTGTGCCATAATTGTAATTTTTTTTAAATAATATAGTCACCAAGTGAGCATGACACGAGGTTCCTTTTGTAGGTCTCCTATAGAAAATGTTGTATTATGGAGTATGGAGGATTCAATGATGAAGGACGAGTTCGTGGTGAATGTGAAATTGTAATGTATGAATCGGTCGTAACTCGGATTAGCTTATATAGTTTAGTTAGTTAAGACCAGCCTAACCCCTCCTCTTTTCTGGCTTGTGCCATAATTGTAATTTTTACAAATAATATAGTCACCAAGTGAGCATGACACGAGGTTCCTTTGTAGGTCTCCCTATAGAAAATGTTGTATTATGGAGTATGGAGGATTCAATGATGAAGGACGCGTTCTCGTGGTGAATGTGAAATTGTAATGTATGAATCGGTCGTAACTCGGATTAGCTAGGTATAGTTTAGTTAGTTAAGACCAGCCTAACCCCCTCCTTTTTTCTGGCTTGTGCCATAATTGTAATTTTTACAAATAATATAGTCACCAAGTGAGCATGACACGAGTTTCCTTTTGTAGGTCTCCCTATAGAAAATGTGGTATTATGGAGTATGGAGGATTCAATGATGAAGGACGCGTTCTCGTGGTGAATGTGAAATTGTAATGTATGAATCGGTCGTAACTCGGATTAGCTTATAATATAGTAGTTAGTTAAGACCAGCCTAACCCTCCTCTTTTTCTGGCTTGTGCCATAATTGTAATTTTTACAAATAATATAGTCACCAAGTGAGCATGACACGAGGTTCCTTTGTAGGTCTCCCCCAGAAAAAATGGTATTATGGAGTATGGAGGATTCAATGATGAAGGACGCGTTCTCGTGGTGAATGAATGAAATTGTAATGTATGAATCGGTCGTAACTCGGATTAGCTGGGTATAATTAGTTAGTTAAGACCAGCCTAACCCTCTTTTCTGGCTTGTGCCATAATTGTAATTTTACAAATAATATAGTCACCAAGTGAGCATGACACGAGGTTCCTTTGTAGGTCTCCTATAGAAAATGTGGTATTATGGAGTATGGAGGATTCAATGGAGAAGGACGAGTTCTCGTGGTGAATGTGAAATTGTAATGTATGAATCGGTCGTAACTCGGATTAGCTTATAATATAGTTAGTTAAGACCAGCCTAACCCCTCCTCTTTTTTCTGGCTTGTGCCATAATTGTAATTTTTACAAATAATATAGTCACCAAGTGAGCATGACACGAGGTTCCTTTTGTAGGTCTCCCTATAGAAAATGTTGTATTATGGAGTATGGAGGATTCAATGATGAAGGACGCGTTCTCGTGGTGAATGTGAAATTGTAATGTATGAATCGGTCGTAACTCGGATTAGCTAGGTATTTAGTTAGTTAAGACCAGCCTAACCCTCCTCTTTTTCTGGCTTGTGCCATAATTGTATTTTTACAAATAATATAGTCACCAAGTGAGCATGACACGAGGTTCCTTTTCTCGTAGGTCTCCAGTATAATATAGAAAATGTTGTATTATGGGAGTATGGAGGATTCAATGTTGTATTATGAATTAAGGACGCGTTCTCGTGGTGAATGTGAAATTGTAATGTATGAATCGGTCGTAACTCGGATTAGCTAGGTATAGTTTAGTTAGTTAAGACCAGCCTAACCCTCCTTTTTTCTGGCTTGTGCCATAATTGTAATTTTTTACAAATAATATAGTCACCAAGTGAGCATGACACGAGGTTCCTTTTGTAGGTCTCCTATAGAAAATGTGGTATTATGGAGTATGGAGGATTCAATGATGAAGGACGAGTTCTCGTGGTGAATGTGAAATTGTAATGTATGAATCGGTCGTAACTCGGATTAGCTTGGTAGTTGTAGTTAGTTAAGACCAGCCTAACCCCTCCTCTTTCTGGCTTGTGCCATAATTGTAATTTTTACAAATAATATAGTCACCAAGTGAGCATGACACGAGGTTCCTTTTGTAGGTCTCCCTATAGAAAATGTTGTATTATGGAGTATGGAGGATTCAATGATGAAGGACGCGTTCTCGTGGTGAATGTGAAATTGTAATGTATGAATCGGTCGTAACTCGGATTAGCTAGGTATAATTTAGTTAGTTAAGACCAGCCTAACCCCCTCTTTTTTCTGGCTTGTGCCATAATTGTAATTTTTTTTACAAAATAATATAGTCACCAAGTGAGTATGACACGAGTTTCCTTTGTAGGTCTCCTATAGAAAATGTGGTATTATGGAGTGTGGAGGATTCAATGGAGAAGGACGAGTTCTCGTGGTGAATGTGAAATTGTAATGTATGAATCGGTCGTAACTCGGATTAGCTAGGTATAGTTTAGTTAGTTAAGACCAGCCTAACCCCTCCTCTTTTTCTGGCTTGTGCCATAATTGTAATTTTTTACAAATAATATAGTCACCAAGTGAGCATGACACGAGTTTCCTTTTGTAGGTCTCCCTATAGAAAATGTTGTATTATGGAGTATGGAGGATTCAATGATGAAGGACGCGTTCTCGTGGTGAATGTGAAATTGTAATGTATGAATCGGTCGTAACTCGGATTAGCTAGGTATAGTTTAGTTAGTTAAGACCAGCCTAACCCCTCCTCTTTTTCTGGCTTGTGCCATAATTGTAATTTTTTACAAATAATATAGTCACCAAGTGAGCATGACACGAGGTTCCTTTTGTAGGTCTCCCTATAGAAAATGTGGTATTATGGAGTATGGAGGATTCAATGATGAAGGACGCGTTCTCGTGGTGAATGTGAAATTGTAATGTATGAATCGGTCGTAACTCGGATTAGCTATAATATAGTTTAGTTAGTTAAGACCAGCCTAACCCCTCCTCTTTTCTGGCTTGTGCCATAATTGTAATTTTTACAAATAATATAGTCACCAAGTGAGCATGACACGAGGTTCTTTTGTGGTCTCCCTATAGAAAATGTTGTATTATGGAGTATGGAGGATTCAATGATGAAGGACGCGTTCTCGTGGTGAATGTGAAATTGTAATGTATGAATCGGTCGTAACTCGGATTAGCTAGGTATAGTTTAGTTAAGTTAAGACCAGCCTAACCCCTCCTCTTTTTCTGGCTTGTGCCATAATTGTAATTTTTTACAAATAATATAGTCACCAAGGAGCATGACACGAGGTTCCTTTTGTAGGTCTCCCTATAGAAAATGTTGTATTATGGAGTATGGAGGATTCAATGATGAAGGACGCGTTCTCGTGGTGAATGTGAAATTGTAATGTATGAATCGGTCGTAACTCGGATTAGCTAGGTATAGTTTAGTTAGTTAAGACCAGCCTAACCCCCCTCTTTTTTCTGGCTTGTGCCATAATTGTAATTTTTTACAAATAATATAGTCACCAAGTGAGCATGACACGAGGTTCCTTTTGTAGGTCTCCCTATAGAAAATGTGGTATTATGGAGTATGGAGGATTCAATGATGAAGGACGCGTTCTCGTGGTGAATGTGAAATTGTAATGTATGAATCGGTCGTAACTCGGATTAGCTTATAATATAGTAGTTAGTTAAGACCAGCCTAACCCCTCCTCTTTTTTTCTGGCTTGTGCCATAATTGTAATTTTTACAAATAATATAGTCACCAAATGTGAGCATGACACGAGGTTCCTTTTTGTAGGTCTCCCTATAAAAATGTTGTATTATGGAGTATGGAGGATTCAATGATGAAGGACGAGTTCTCGTGGTGAATGTGAAATTGTAATGTATGAATCGGTCGTAACTCGGATTAGCTAGGTATATAGTAGTTAGTTAAGACCAGCCTAACCCTCCTCCTCTTTTTCTGGCTTGTGCCATAATTGTAATTTTTTACAAATAATATAGTCACCAAGTGAGCATGACACGAGGTTCCTTTGTGGTCTCCCTATAGAAAATGTGGTATTATGGAGTATGGAGGATTCAATGATGAAGGACGCGTTCTCGTGGTGAATGTGAAATTGTAATGTATGAATCGGTCGTAACTCGGATTAGCTAGGTATAGTTTAGTTAGTTAAGACCAGCCTAACCCCTCCTCTTTTCTGGCTTGTGCCATAATTGTAATTTTTACAAATAATATAGTCACCAAGTGAGCATGACACGAGGTTCCTTTTTTAGGTCTCCTATAGAAAATGTGGTATTATGGAGTATGGAGGATTCAATGATGAAGGACGTTCTCGTGGTGAATGTGAAATTGTAATGTATGAATCGGTCGTAACTCGGATTAGCTAGGTATAGTTTTTTAGTTAAGACCAGCCTAACCCTCCTCTTTTTTTTCTGGCTTGTGCCATAATTGTAATTTTTACAAATAATATAGTCACCAAGTGAGCATGACACGAGGTTCCTTTTGTAGGTCTCCTATAGAAAATGTTGTATTATGGAGTATGGAGGATTCAATGATGAAGGACGCGTTCTCGTGGTGAATGTGAAATTGTAATGTGAAATCGGTCGTAACTCGGATTAGCTAGGTATAGTTTAGTTAGTTAAGACCAGCCTAACCCCTCCTCTTTTCTGGCTTGTGCCATAATTGTAATTTTTTACAAATAATATAGTCACCAAGTGAGCATGACACGAGGTTCCTTTTGTAGGTCTCCCTATAGAAAATGTGGTATTATGGAGTATGGAGGATTCAATGGAGAAGGACGAGTTCTCGTGGTGAATGTGAAATTGTAATGTATGAATCGGTCGTAACTCGGATTAGCTATAATATAGTTTAGTTAGTTAAGACCAGCCTAACCCCTCCTTTTTTTCTGGCTTTCTGCCATAATTGTAATTTTTACAAATAATATAGTCACCAAGTGAGCATGACACGAGTTTTCCTTTTGTAGGTCTCCTATAGAAAATGTGGTATTATGGAGTATGGAGGATTCAATGATGAAGGACGCGTTCTCGTGGTGAATGTGAAATTGTAATGTATGAATCGGTCGTAATCGTATTAGCTTATAATATAGTTTAGTTAGTTAAGACCAGCCTAACCCTCCTCTTTTTCTGGCTTGTGCCATAATTGTAATTTTTACAAATAATATAGTCACCAAGTGAGCATGACACGAGGTTCCTTTTGTAGGTCTCCTATAGAAAATGTGGTATTATGGAGTATGGAGGATTCAATGATGAAGGACGAGTTCTCTCGTGGTGAATGTGAAATTGCAATGTATGAATCGGTCGTAACTCGGATTAGCTAGGTATAGTTTAGTTAGTTAAGACCAGCCTAACCCCTCCTCTTTTTCTGGCTTGTGCCATAATTGTAATTTTTTACAAATAATATAGTCACCAAGTGAGCATGACACGAGGTTCCTTTTGTAGGTCTCCCTATAGAAAATGTGGTATTATGGAGTATGGAGGATTCAATGATGAAGGACGCGTTCTCGTGGTGAATGTGAAATTGTAATGTATGAATCGGTCGTAACTCGGATTAGCTAGGTATAGTTTAGTTAGTTAAGACCAGCCTAACCCCTCCTCTTTTCTGGCTGGCTTGTGCCATAATTGTAATTTTTTACAAATAATATAGTCACCAAGTGAGCATGACACGAGTTTCCTTTTGTAGGTCTCCCTAGAAAATGTGGTATTATGGAGTATGGAGGATTCAATGATGAAGGACGCGTTCTCGTGGTGAATGTGAAATTGTAATGTATGAATCGGTCGTAACTCGGATTAGCTAGGTATAGTTTAGTTAGTTAAGACCAGCCTAACCCCTCCTCTTTTTCTGGCTTGTGCCATAATTGTAATTTTTTACAAATAATATAGTCACCAAGTGAGCATGACACGAGGTTCCTTTTGTAGGTCTCCCTATAGAAAATGTGGTATTATGGAGTATGGAGGATTCAATGGAGAAGGACGAGTTCTCGTGGTGAATGTGAAATTGTAATGTATGAATCGGTCGTAACTCGGATTAGCTAGGTATAGTTTAGTTAGTTAAGACCAGCCTAACCCCTCCTCTTTTTCTGGCTTGTGCCATAATTGTAATTTTTACAAATAATATAGTCACCAAGTGAGCATGACACGAGTTTCCTTTTGTAGGTCTCCCTATAGAAAATGTGGTATTATGGAGTATGGAGGATTCAATGATGAAGGACGCGTTCTCGTGGTGAATGTGAAATTGTAATGTATGAATCGGTCGTAACTCGGATTATGGAGTATGGAGGATATGGAGTTTCATGGTGAGTTAGTTAAGACCAGCCCCCTCCTCTTTTTTCTGGCTTGTGCCATAATTGTAATTTTTACAAATAATATAGTCACCAAGTGAGCATGACACGAGTTTCCTTTGTAGGTCTCCCTATAGAAAATGTGGTATTATGGAGTATGGAGGATTCAATGATGAAGGACGCGTTCTCGTGGTGAATGTGAAATTGTAATGTATGAATCGGTCGTAACTCGGATTAGCTAGGTATAGTTTAGTTAGTTAAGACCAGCCTAACCCTCCTCTTTTCTGGCTTGTTATATTATGGATAATTGTAAAATTCACCAAGTGGCATGACACGAGGTTCCTTTTGGTCTCCCTAAATAATATAGGAGGATTCAATGGAAGGACGCGTTCTCGTGGTGAATGTGAAATTGTAATGTATGAATCGCATGTTACTAGACGTTTAGGTTCCTTTTTTTTCTGGTCAAATAATATAGTCCCAAGTAGGCATGAAACGAGGTTCCTTTTGTAGGTCTCCCTATTATTATGGAGTATGGAGGATTCAATGATGAAGGACGCGTTCTCGTGGTGAATGTGAAATTGTAATGTATGAATCGGTCGTAACTCGGATTAGCTATAATAGTTTAGTTAGTTAAAGACCAGCCTAACCCTCCTCTTTTTCTGGCTTGTGCCATAATTGTAATTTTTACAAATAATATAGTCACCAAGTGAGCATGACACGAGTTTCCTTTTGTAGGTCTCCCTATAGAAAATGTGGTATTATGGGTATGGAGGATTCAATGATGAAGGACGCGTTCTCGTGGTGAATGTGTGAAATTGTAATGTATGAATCGGTCGTAACCTCGGATTAGCTAGGTATAGTTTAGTTAGTTAAGACCAGCCTAACCCCCTCCTTTTTTCTGGCTTTCCTTTTGTGCCATAATTGTAATTTTTACAAAATAATAGTCACCAAGTGAGCATGACACGAGACCCCTCCTCTTTTCTGGTTCCTTTTGTAGGTCTCCCATAGAAAAATGTGGTATTATGGAGTATGGAGGATTCAATGATGAAGGACGCGTTCTCGTGGTGAATGTGAAATTGTAATGTATGAATCGGTCGTAACTCGGATTAGCTAGGTATAGTTTAGTTAGTTAAGACCAGCCTAACCCCTCCTCTTTTTCTGGCTTGTGCCATAATTGTAATTTTTTACAAATAATATAGTCACCAAGTGAGCATGACACGAGGTTTCTTTTGTAGGTCTCCCTATAGAAAATGTGGTATTATGGAGTATGGAGGATTCAATGATGAAGGACGCGTTCTCGTGGTGAATGTGAAATTGTAAATGAATCGGTCGTAACTCGGATTAGCTAGAATAGTTTAGTTAAGACCAGCCTAACCCTCCTCTTTTTCTGGCATTGCCATGCTTACAAATAATATAGTCACCAAGTGAGCATGACACGGTTTCCTTTGTGGTCTCCCTATAGAAAATGTTGTAGGACCATGGAGGATTCAATGATGAAGGACGCGTTCTCGTGGTGAATGTGAAATTTTATGAATCGGTCGTAACTCGGATTAGCTTATAATATTAGTTAGTTAAGACCATAATTGTTTTCTGGCTTTTTAATTTTTACAAATAATATAGTCACCAAGTGAGCATGACACGAGTTTCCTTTTGTAGGTCTCCCTATAGAAAATGTGGTATTATGGAGTATGGAGGATTCAATGATGAAGGACGAGTTCTCGTGGTGAATGTGAAATTGTAATGTATGAATCGGTCGTAACTCGGATTATCTAGGTATAGTTTAGTTAGTTAAGACCAGCCTAACCCCTCCTCTTTTTCTGGCTTGTGCCATAATTGTAATTTTTACAAATAATATAGTCACCAAGTGAGCATGACACGAGGTTCCTTTGTAGGTCTCCCTATAGAAAATGTTGTATTATGGAGTATGGAGGATTCAATGATGAAGGACGAGTTCTCGTGGTGAATGTGAAATTGTAATGTATGAATCGGTCGTAACTCGGATTAGCTAGGTATAGTTTAGTTAGTTAAGACCAGCCTAACCCCCTCCTCTTTTTTCTGGCTTGTGCCATAATTGTAATTTTTACAAAATATAGTCACCAAGTGAGCATGACACGAGTTTCCTTTTGTAGGTCTCCCTATAGAAAATGTGGTATTATGGAGTATGGAGGATTCAATGATGAAGGACGCGTTCTCGTGGTGAATGTGAAATTGTAATGTATGAATCGGTCGTAACTCGGATTAGCTTAGTATAGTTCCTTTGTAGTTAGTTAAGACCAGCCTAACCCTCCCTCTTTCTGGCTTGTGCCATAATTGTAATTTTTACAAATAATATAGTCACCAAGTGAGCATGACACGAGTTTCCTTTGTAGGTCTCCCTATAGAAAAATGTGGTATTATGGAGTATGGAGGATTCAATGATGAAGGACGCGTTCTCGTGGTGAATGTGAAATTGTAATGTATGAATCGGTCGTAACTCGGATTAGCTAGGTATAGTTTAGTTAGTTAAGACAGCCTAACCCCTCCTCTTTTTCTGGCTTGTGCCATAATTGTAATTTTTACAAATAATATAGTCACCAAGTGAGCATGACACGAGTTTCCTTTTGTAGGTCTCCTATAGAAAATGTGGTATTATGGGAATGGAGGATTCAATGATGAAGGACGCGTTCTCGTGGTGAATGTGAAATTGTAATGTATGAATCGGTCGTAACTCGGATTAGCTAGGTATAGTTTAGTTAGTTAAGACCAGCCTAACCCCTCCTTTTTTCTGGCTTGTGCCATAATTGTAATTTTTACAAATAATATAGTCACCAAGTGAGCATGACACGAGTTTCCTTTTGTAGGTCTCCCTATAGAAAATGGGTATTATGGAGTATGGAGGATTCAATGATGAAGGACGCGTTCTCGTGGTGAATGTTGAAATTGGAGGATGTATGAATCGGTCGTAACTCCGGATTAGCTAGGTATAGTTTAGTTAGTTAAGACCAGCCTAACCCCTCCTCTTTTTCTGGCTTGTGCCATAATTGTAATTTTTACAAATAATATAGTCACCAAGTGAGCATGACACGAGTTTCCTTTTTGGGTCTCCTATAGAAAATGTGGTATTATGGAGTATGGAGGATTCAATGATGAAGGACGAGTTCTCGTGGTGAATGTGAAATTGTAAATGCGAATCGGTCGTAACTCGGATTATCTAGGTATAGTTTAGTTAGTTAAGACCAGCCTAACCCCTCCTCTTTTTCTGGCTTGTGCCATAATTGTAATTTTTACAAATAATATAGTCACCAAGTGAGCATGACACGAGGTTCCTTTTGTAGGTCTATTATGGAGTATGGAGGATCCGAGTTCTCGTGGTGAAATAGAAAATGTGGTTAGCTTATAGTTTAGTTAGTTGAAGACCATTTAACCTCCTCTTTTTCTGGCTTAAAGGTAATTTTTACAAATAATATAGTCAAGAGCATGACGAGGTTCGTTCTCGAAAAATGGTGGGTATGGATGATGAAGGACGTTCTGAAATTGTAATGTATGAATCGGTCGTAACTCGGATTAGCTAGGTATAGTTTAGTTAGTTAAGACCAGCCTAACCCCTCCTCTTTTTTCTGGCTTGTGCCATAATTGTAATTTTTACAAATAATATAGTCACCAAGTGAGCATGACACGAGGTTCCTTTTGTAGGTCTCCCTATAGAAAATGTGGTATTATGGGTATGGAGGATTCAATGATGAAGGACGAGTTCTCGTGGTGAATGTGAAATTGTAATGTATGAATCGGTCGTAACTCGGATTAGCTAGGTATAGTTTAGTTAGTTAAGACCAGCCTAACCCCTCCTCTTTTTCTGGCTTGTGCCATAATTGTAATTTTTTACAAATAATATAGTCACCAAGTGAGCATGACACGAGTTTCCTTTTGTAGGTCTCCCTATAGAAAATGTGGTATTATGGAGTATGGAGGATTCAATGATGAAGGACGCGTTCTCGTGGTGAATGTGAAATTGTAATGTATGAATCGGTCGTAACTCGGATTAGCTAGGTATAGTTTAGTTAGTTAAGACCAGCCTAACCCCTCCTCTTTTCTGGCTTGTGCCATAATTGTAATTTTTACAAATAATATAGTCACCAAGTGAGCATGACACGAGGTTCCCTTTGTAGGTCTCCCTATAGAAAATGTTGTATTATGGAGTATGGAGGATTCAATGATGAAGGACGCGTTCTCGTGGTGAATGTGAAATTGTAATGTATGAATCGGTCGTAACTCGGATTAGCTAGGTATAGTTTAGTTAGTTAAGACCAACCCCCCCCCTTTTTCTGGCTTGTGCCATAATTGTAATTTTTACAAATAATATAGTCACCAAGTGAGCATGACACGAGGTTCCTTTTGTAGGTCTCCCCATAGAAAATGTTGTATTATGGAGTATGGAGGATTCAATGATGAAGGACGCGTTCTCTGTGGTGAATGTGAAATTGTAATGTATGAATCGGTCGTCAACTCGGATTAGCTAGGGTATAGTTTAGTTAGTTAAGACCAGCTAACCCTCCTCTTTTCTGGCTTGTGCCATAATTGTAATTTTTACAAATAATATAGTCACCAAGTGAGCATGACACGAGGTTCCTTTTTGTAATGGTCTCCCTATAGAAAATGTTGTATTATGGGTATGGAGGATTCAATGATGAAGGACGCGTTCTCGTGGTGAATGTGAAATTGTAATGTATGAATCGGTCGTAACTCGGATTAGCTAGGTATAGTTTAGTTAGTTAAGACCAGCCTAACCCTCCTCTTTTTTCTGGCTTGTGCCATAATTGTAATTTTTACAAATAATATAGTCACCAAGTGAGCATGACACGAGGGTTCCTTTTGTAGGTCTCCCTATAGAAAATGTTGTATTATGGAGTATGGAGGATTCAATGATGAAGGACGCGTTCTCGTGGTGAATGTGAAATTGTAATGTATGAATCAGTCGTAACTCGGATTAGCTTAGGTATAGTAGTTAGTTAAGACCAGCCTAACCCCTCCTCTTTTCTGGCTTGTGCCATAATTGTAATTTTTTACAAATAATATAGTCACCAAGGAGCATGACACGAGGTTCCTTTTGTAGGTCTCCCTATAGAAAATGTTATTATGGAGTATGGAGGATTCAATGATGAAGGACGCGTTCTCGTGGTGAATGTGAAATTGTAATGTATGAATCGGTCGTAACTCGGATTAGCTAGGTATAGTTTAGTTAGTTAAGACCAGCCCTAACCCCTCCTCTTTTTCTGGCTTGTGCCATAATTTGTAATTTTTTACAAATAATATAGTCACCAAGTGAGCATGACACGAGGTTCCTTTTGTGGTCTCCCTATAGAAAATGTTGTATTATGGGTATGGAGGATTCAATGATGAAGGACGCGTTCTCGTGGTGAATGTGAAATTGTAATGTATGAATCGGTCGTGACTCGGATTAGCTTATAATATAGTAGTTAATTAAGACCAAGCCTAACCCTCCTCTTTTTCTGGCTTGGAGGATTCAATGCATAATTGTAATTTTTTTATAAATAATATAGTCACCAAGTGAGCATGACACGAGGTTCCTTTTTTGTAGGTCTCCCTATAGAAAATGTTGTATTATGGAGTATGGAGGATTCAATGATGAAGGACGAGTTCTCGTGGTGAATGTGAAATTGTAATGTATGAATCGGTCGTAACTCGGATTAGCTAGGTATAGTTTAGTTAGTTAAGACCAGCCTAACCCCTCCTCTTTTTCTGGCTTGTGCCATAATTGTAATTTTTACAAAATAATATAGTCACCAAGTGAGCATGACACGAGTTTCCTTTTGTAGGTCTCCTATAGAAAATGTTGTATTATGGATATGGAGGATTCAATGATGAAGGACGCGTTCTCGTGGTGAATGTGAAATTGTAATGTATGAATCGGTCGTAACTCGGATTAGCTATAATATAGTTTAGTTAGTTAAGACCAGCCTAACCCCTCCTCTTTTCTGGCTTGTGCCATAATTGTAATTTTACAAATAATATAGTCACCAAGTGAGCATGACACGAGGTTCCTTTTTAGTAGGTCTCCCTATAGAAAATGTGGTATTATGGGTATGGAGGATTCAATGGAAGGACGAGTTCTCGTGGTGAATGTGAAATTGTAATGTATGAATCGGTCGTAACTCGGATTAGCTTATAATATAGTTTAGTTAGTTAAGACCAGCCTAACCCTCCTCTTTTTCTGGCTTGTGCCATAATTGTAATTTTTTACAAATAATATAGTCACCAAGTGAGCATGACACGAGGTTCCTTTTGTAGGTCTCCTATAGAAAATGTTGTATTATGGAGTATGGAGGATTCAATGATGAAGGACGCGTTCTCGTGGTGAATGTGAAATTGTATGAATCGGTCGTAACTCGTTATAGAATAGTTTAGTTAGTTAAGACGTAACCCCCTCTCTTTTCTGGCTTGTGCCATTTGTATTTTTACAAATAATATAGTCACCAAGTTGACACGAGGTTCCTTTGTAGGTCTCCTATAGAAATGGTATTATATGATATGGAGGATTCAATGGAGGACGACGTTCTTGGTTGTGAAATTGTAATGTATGAATCGGTCGAATCACTTATAGTTTAAGTTAAGACCAGCTCCTCTTTTTCTGGCTTGTGCCATAATTGTAATTTTTACAAATAATATAGTCACCAAGTGAGCATGACACGAGGTTCCTTTTGTAGGTCTCCCTATAGAAAATGTGGTATTATGGAGTATGGAGGATTCAATGATGAAGGACGCGTTCTCGTGGTGAATGTGAAATTGTAATGTATGAATCGTCGTGAATCGTATTAGCTTAGGTATAGTAGTTATTTAAGACCAGCCTAAACCCTCCTCTTTTTCTGGCTTGTGCCATAAATTGTAATTTTTACAAATAATATAGTCACCAAGTGAGCATGACACGAGTTTCCTTTTGTAGGTCTCCTAGAAAATGTTGTATTATGGAGGCGGAGGATTCAATGATGAAGGACGCGTTCTCGTGGTGAATGTGAAATTGTAATGTATGAATCGGTCGTGAATCGGATTAGCTTATAATATAGTTTGTTAGTTAAGACCAGCCTAACCCCTCCTCTTTTCTGGCTTGTGCCATAATTGTAATTTTTACAAATAATATAGTCACCAAGTGAGCATGACACGAGGTTCCTTTGTAGGTCTCCTATAGAAAATGTGGTATTATGGAGTATGGAGGATTCAATGGAAAGGACGCGTTCTCGTGGTGAATGTGAAATTGTAATGTATGAATCGGTCGTAACTCGGATTAGCTAGGTATAGTTTAGTTAGTTAAGACCAGCCTAACCCCTCCTCTTTTTCTGGCTTGTGCCATAATTGTAATTTTACAAATAATATAGTCACCAAGTGAGCATGACACGAGGTTCCTTTTGTAGGTCTCCCGGATAGAAAATGTGGTAATATGGAAATTGTATGGAGGGATTCAATGATGAAGGACGCGTTCTCGTGGTGAATGTGAAATTGTAATGTATGAATCGGTCGTAACTCGATTAGCTAGGTATAGTTTAGTTAGTTAAGACCAGCCTAACCCTCCTCTTTTTCTGGCTTGTGCCATAATTGTAATTTTTTACAAATAATATAGTCACCAAGTGAGCATGACACGAGGTTCCTTTTGTAGGTCTCCCTATAGAAAATGTTGTATTATGGAGTATGGAGGATTCAATGATGAAGGACGCGTTCTCGTGGTGAATGTGAAATTGTAATGTATGAATCGGTCGTAACTCGGATTAGCTAGGTATAGTTTAGTTAGTTAAGACCAGCCTAACCCCTCCTCTTTTTCTGGCTTGTTGCCATAATTGTAATTTTTACAAATAATATAGTCACCAAGTGAGCATGACACGAGGTTCCTTTTGTGAGTCTCCTTATAGAAAATGTTGTATTATGGGGTGTGGAGGATTCAATGGAGAAGGACGAGTTCTCGTGGTGAATGTGAAATTGTAATGTATGTCGGTCGTAACTCGGATTAGCTAGGTATTTGGTTAGTTAAGACATGACAGATCCCTCTTTTTTATGGAGTATGGAGGATTCAATTGTAATTTTTACAAATAATATAGTCACAAGTGAGCATGACACGAGGTTCCTTTTGCAGGTCTCCCTATAGAAAATGTGGTATTATGGAGTGAGGATTCAATGATGAAGGACGAATGGTGAATGTGAAATTGTAATGTATGAATCGGTCGTAACTCGGATTAGCTAGGTATAGTTTAGTTAGTTAAGACCAGCCTAACCCCCTCTTTTTCTGGCTTGTGCCATAATTGTAATTTTTACAAATAATATAGTCACCAAGTGAGCATGACACGAGGTTCCTTTTTGTAGGTCTCCCATAGAAAATGGTATTATGGAGTGTGGAGGATTCAATGGAGAAGGACGAGTTCTCGTGGTGAATGTGAAATTGTAATGTATGAATCGGTCGTAACTCGGATTAGCTAGGTATAGTTTAGTTAGTTAAGACCAGCCTAACCCTCCTTTTTTCTGGCTTGTGCCATAATTGTAATTTTTTACAAATAATATAGTCACCAAGTGAGCATGACACGAGTTTCCTTTTGTGGAGTCTCCCTATAGAAAATGTTGTATTATGGAGTATGGAGGATTCAATGATGAAGGACGCGTTCTCGTGGTGAATGTGAAATTGTAATGTATGAATCGGTCGTGAATCGTATTAGCTAATATAGTTTGAGTTAGTTAAGACCAGCCTAACCCTCCTCTTTTTCTGGTTTGTGCCATAATTGTAATTTTTTACAAATAATATAGTCACCAAGTGAGCATGACACGAGGTTCCTTTTGTGGAATCTCCCTATAGAAAATGTTTATATTATGGAGTATGGAGGATTCAATGATGAAGGACGCGTTCTCGTGGTGAATGTGAAATTGTAATGTATGAATCGGTCGTGAATCGTATTAGCTTATAATATAGTAGTTAGTTAAGATGCCCTAACCCTCCTCTTTTCTGGCTTGTGCCATAATTGTAATTTTTTACAAATAATATAGTCACCAAGTGAGCATGACACGAGTTTCCCTTTTGTAGGTCTCCTATAGAAAATGTTGTATTATGGAGTATGGAGGATTCAATGATGAAGGACGCGTTCTCGTGGTGAATGTGAAATTGTAATATATGAATCGGTCGTCAATCGTATTAGCTTATAATATAGTAGTTAGTTAAGACCAGCCTAACCCCTCCTCTTTTTCTGGCTTGTGCCATAATTGTAATTTTTTACAAATAATATAGTCACCAAGTGAGCATGACACGAGTTTCCTTTTGTAGGTCTCCCTATAGAAAATGTTGTATTATGGAGTATGGAGGATTCAATGATGAAGGACGCGTTCTCGTGGTGAATGTGAAATTGTAATGTATGAATCGGTCGTGAATCGTATTAGCTTATAATATAGTAGTTAGTTAAGACCAGCCTAACCCCTCCTCTTTTTCTGGCTTGTGCCATAATTGTAATTTTTTTTTAAATAATATAGTCACCAAGTGAGCATGACGAGGTTCCTTTTGTAGGTCTCCTATAGAAAATGTTGTATTATGGAGTATGGAGGATTCAATGATGAAGGACGCGTTCTCGTGGTGAATGTGAAATTGTAATGTATGAATCGGTCGTGAATCGTATTAGCTTATAATATAGTAGTTAGTTAAGACCAGCCTAACCCCTCCTCTTTTTTCTGGCTTGTGCCATAATTGTAATTTTTACAAATAATATAGTCACCAAAGTGAGCATGACACAGAGTTTCCTTTTGTAGGTCTCCTATAGAAAATGTTGTATTATGGAGTATGGAGGATTCAATGATGAAGGACGCGTTCTCGTGGTGAATGTGAAATTGTAATGTATGAATCGGTCGTGAATCGTATTAGCTTATAATATAGTAGTTAGTTAAGACCAGCCTAACCCTCCTCTTTCTGGCTTGTGCCATAATTGTAATTTTTACAAATAATATAGTCACCAAGTGAGCATGACACGAGTTTCCTTTGTAGGTCTCCCTATAGAAAATGTTGTATTATGGAGTATGGAGGATTCAATGATGAAGGACGCGTTCTCGTGGTGAATGTGAAATTGTAATGTATGAATCGGTCGTGAATCGTATTAGCTTATAATATAGTAGTTAGTTAAGACCAGCCTAACCCCTCCTCTTTTTCTGGCTTGTGCCATAATTGTAATTTTTACAAATAATATAGTCACCAAGTGAGCATGACACGAGTTTCCTTTTTTTGCAGGTCTCCTATAGAAAATGTTGTATTATGGAGTATGGAGGATTCAATGATGAAGGACGCGTTCTCGTGGTGAATGTGAAATTGTAATGTATGAATCGGTCGTGAATCGTATTAGCTTATAATATAGTAGTTAGTTAAGACCAGCCTAACCCTCCTCTTTTCTGGCTTGTGCCATAATTGTAATTTTTACAAATAATATAGTCACCAAGTGAGCATGACACGAGTTTCCTTTTATAGGTCTCCCTATAGAAAATGTTGTATTATGGAGTATGGAGGATTCAATGATGAAGGACGCGTTCTCGTGGTGAATGTGAAATTGTAATGTATGAATCGGTCGTGAATCGTATTAGCTTATAATATAGTAGTTAGTTAAGACCAGCCTAACCCCTCCTCTTTTTTCTGGTTTGTGCCATAATTGTAATTTTTACAAATAATATAGTCACCAAGTGAGCATGACACGAGTTTCCTTTTGTAGGTCTCCCTATAGAAAATGTTGTATTATGGAGTATGGAGGATTCAATGATGAAGGACGCGTTCTCGTGGTGAATGTGAAATTGTAATGTATGAATCGGTCGTGAATCGTATTAGCTTATAATATAGTAGTTAGTTAAGACCAGCCTAACCCCTCCTCTTTTTCTGGCTTGTGCCATAATTGTAATTTTTTACAAATAATATAGTCACCAAGTGAGCATGACACGAGTTTCCTTTTGTAGGTCTCCCTATAGAAAATGTTGTATTATGGAGTATGGAGGATTCAATGATGAAGGACGCGTTCTCGTGGTGAATGTGAAATTGTAATGTATGAATCGGTCGTGAATCGTATTAGCTTATAATATAGTAGTTAGTTAAGACCAGCCTAACCCTCCTCTTTTTTCTGGCTTGTGCCATAATTGTAATTTTTTTACAAATAATATAGTCACCAAGTGAGCATGACACGAGGTTCCTTTGTAGGTCTCCCTATAGAAAATGTTGTATTTATGGAGTATGGAGGATTCAATGATGAAGGACGCGTTCTCGTGGTGAATGTGAAATTGTAATGTATGAATCGGTCGTGAATCGTATTAGCTTATAATATAGTAGTTAGTTAAGACCAGCCTAACCCCTCCTCTTTTTCTGGCTTGTGCCATAATTGTAATTTTACAAATAATATAGTCACCAAGTGAGCATGACACGAGGTTCCTTTTGTAGGTCTCCTTAGAAAATGTTGTATTATGGGAGGATGGAGGATTCAATGGAGAAGGACGAGTTCTCGTGGTGAATGATGTGAAATTGTAATGTATGAATCGGTCGTAACTCGGATTAGCTAGGTATAGTTTAGTTAGTTAAGACCAGCCTAACCCTCCTCTTTTCTGGCTTGTGCCATAATTGTAATTTTTTACAAATAATATAGTCACCAAGTGAGCATGACACGAGGTTCCTTTTGTAGGTCTCCTATAGAAAATGTTGTATTATGGAGTATGGAGGATTCAATGGAGAAGGACGAGTTCTCGTGGTGAATGTGAAATTGTAATGTATGAATCGGTCGTAACTCATATTAGCTAGGTATAGTTTAGTTAGTTAAGACCAGCCTAACCCCTCCTCTTTTTCTGGCTTGTGCCATAATTGTAATTTTTACAAATAATATAGTCACCAAGTGAGCATGACACGAGGTTCCTTTGTAGGTCTCCCTATAGAAAATGTTGTATTATGGAGTATGGAGGATTCAATGATGAAGGACGCGTTCTCGTGGTGAATGTGAAATTGTAATGTATGAATCGGTCGTGAATCGTATTAGCTTATAATATAGTAGTTAGTTAAGACCAGCCTAACCCCTCCTCTTTTTCTGGCTTGTGCCATAATTGTAATTTTTTACAAATAATATAGTCACCAAGTGAGCATGACACGAGGTTCCTTTTGTAGGTCTCCCTATAGAAAATGTGGTATTATGGAGTATGGAGGATTCAATGGAGAAGGACGAGTTCTCGTGGTGAATGTGAAATTGTAATGTATGAATCGGTCGTAACTCGGATTAGCTAGGTATAGTTTAGTTAGTTAAGACCAGCCTAACCCTCCTCTTTTCTGGCATGTGCCATAATTGTAATTTTTACAAATAATATAGTCACCATGAGCATGTCACGAGGTTCCTTTTGTAGGTCTCCCTATAGAAAATGTTGTATTATGGAGTATGGAGGATTCAATGATGAAGGACGCGTTCTCGTGGTGAATGTGAAATTGTAATGTATGAATCGGTCGTGAATCGTATGAATCGGTCGTAACATAATATAGTAGTTAGTTAAGACCAGCCTAACCCCTCCTCTTTTTTCTGGCTTGTGCCATAATTGTAATTTTTACAAATAATATAGTCACCAAGTGAGCATGACACGAGGTTCCTTTTGTAGGTCTCCCTATAGAAAATGTTGTATTATGGAGTATGGAGGATTCAATGGAGAAGGACGAGTTCTCGTGGTGAATGTGAAATTGTAATGTATGAATCGGTCGTAACTCGGATTAGCTAGGTATAGTTTAGTTAGTTAAGACCAGCCTAACCCCTCCTCTTTTTCTGGCTTGTGCCATAATTGTAATTTTTTACAAATAATATAGTCACCAAGTGAGCATGACACGAGGTTCCTTTTGTAGGTCTCCCTATAGAAAATGTTGTATTATGGAGTATGGAGGATTCAATGGAAAGGACGAGTTCTCGTGGTGAATGTGAAATTGTAATGTATGAATCGGTCGTAACTCGGATTAGCTAGGTATAGTTTAGTTAGTTAAGACCAGCCTAACCCTCCTCTAATTTTTCTGGCTTGTGCCATAAAATTGTAATTTTTTGTGACAAATAAATATAGTCACCAAGTGAGCATGACACGAGGTTCCTTTTTACAAATAATATAGTAGGTGACACTCCTATAGAAAATGTTGTATTATGGGTATGGAGGATTCAATGATGAAGGACGCGTTCTCGTGGTGAATGTGAAATTGTAATGTATGAATCGGTCGTGAATCGTATTAGCTTATAATATAGTAGTTAGTTAAGACCAGCCTAACCCTCCTCTTTTTCTGGCTTGTGCCATAATTGTAATTTTTACAAATAATATAGTCACCAAGTGAGCATGACACGAGGTTCCTTTGTAGGTCTCCTATAGAAAATGTGGTATTATGGAGTATGGAGGATTCAATGGAGAAGGACGAGTTCTCGTGGTGAATGTGAAATTGTAATGTATGAATCGGTCGTAACTCGGATTAGCTAGTTATAGTTGGTTAGTTAAGACCAGCCTAACCCCTCCTCTTTTTCTGGCTTGTGCCATAATTGTAATTTTTACAAATAATATAGTCACCAAGTGAGCATGTCACGAGGTTCCTTTTGTAGGTCTCCCTATAGAAAATGTTGTATTATGGAGTATGGAGGATTCAATGATGAAGGACGCGTTCTCGTGGTGAATGTGAAATTGTAATGTATGAATCGGTCGTGAATCGTATTAGCTTATAATATAGTAGTTAGTTAAGACCAGCCTAACCCCTCCCTTTTTTCTGGCTTGTGCCATAATTGTAATTTTTTACAAATAATATAGTCACCAAGTGAGCATGACACGAGGTTCCTTTTGTAGGTCTCCCTATAGAAAATGTTGTATTATGGAGTATGGAGGATTCAATGGAGAAGGACGAGTTCTCGTGGTGAATGTGAAATTGTAATGTATGAATCGGTCGTAACTCGGATTAGCTAGGTATAGTTTAGTTAGTTAAGACCAGCCTAACCCTCCTCTTTTCTGGCTTGTGCCATAATTGTAATTTTACAAATAATATAGTCACCAAGTGAGCATGACACGAGGTTCCTTTGTAGGTCTCCTATAGAAAATGTTGTATTATGGAGTATGGAGGATTCAATGGAGAAGGATGAGTTCTCGTGGTGAATGTGAAATTGTAATGTATGAATCGGTCGTAACTCGGATTAGCTAGGTATAGTATAGTTAGTTAAGACCAGTCTAACCCCTCCCCTTTTTCGGGATTGTGCCATAATTGTAATTTTTTGCAATAAATATCGTCACCAAGTGAGCATGACACGAGTTTCCTTTTGTAGGTCTCCCTATAGAAAATGTGGTATTATGGAGTATGGAGTGAGCGAGTTAGGATACCAGTGAGAGAAAGTACTCTCCAGTCCACATTTACCTTTTGTACTACGTTTCCGAGAATATACTATTTAACCTTATATCCGAGTCCGTGTTATCTTTCTATGGTTCTACACCATAACATCTGGTGACGAGGAATATTCGAACCACAAAGTGAAACCTCTACCTATAAGAAAAATTTCCACAAAATAAGGTCACACCATAACGTCTAAAAATCAGAGTGTGTTAACCTCAAGTCTGGCGAACGTAAGAGAAATTTTCATGAAAGAAAGTTACACATACAACAGTTGCATATTAATATACAACTGATAAAAAAATAACGGACATCAACCGAATAACAGGCAACGTAAATACGGAAAAATATACAGATGCGGGCGTCGGATATATTTAGGAAGAAGGAAAAGTATAAAAGAGATATTAACTCCATTTAAAACCAACAACTTGAAAATACTTAGTAGTGCAAAATTGCAAGATTTTTTTCTCTCTTCCTCGTTGCTATAATCGAAAGCATTGCATTGTTCTTTGCTTCTCGTGACCACACATGAAAAAAAGGGAAAAGATACATTTTCTGTTGGCAGCGTTGTTGTTTATGCAGTTTTTTCTCCTCTTAGAGAAAAATAGAAGGACTTAGACTATATTAGAAAAAAAGATTTTTTTTTACCAACCAGAGCTGAGAAATATTAAGGAAAAAATTATTTTCTTTCCCCCTCTTATAGAAGAAAAAATTTTAAATTCCGTTTTTTTTTTTCTCTGAGAACACGTATTTAAAGTCATTATGGAGGACTTTAAAGCAGCCATTGTTCAGATTAGGAAAAGGTACAACTTGATCATCAACAGAAGACTGAGGAACGGCAACAAGTGTTAGAAGAAAAATTGCTCCTACAACAGAAACAGGTAGAAAAGCAGAGAGAACAACAACAGTTTGTTTGTTTTTTTTTTGAATTCCAAAACAACAACAAGAATTCCTTCTAAAAACATTAAGAAGGATGTTAGAGAAAACAACACTGCATTTTCTTACAACACAATTTGATATTCTATGGAGACATTCAATTATCTTCCTGAAGAAGATAAAACATTTGAAGCTTTCTACAGAAGATATGAAGATCTTTTTGCGGGTGACTGTGAGGATTGGCCGAACGCTGAAAAAGTTCGCCTACTTTTGAGAAGGTTGTGAACAGCGGAACATAGTAAGTTTCTCGATTACATTCTTCCGAAGAAAACAAGCGAATTGGAGTTCGATGAAGCAGTAAAACTTTTGTCTGAGTTATTCAGGCCTAATTCACTTTTCACAAAAGATGGAAGTGTTTTAACTTGTCAAAACGGGATGAAGAGGGTTATCTTACATTTGCGTCCATTGTAAATAAGCACTGTGACGATTTTCGTTTGGCTGAATTGTCAGCTAACGATTTCAAGTGTTTGATATTTGTACAAGGTTTAGTCTCCGCAAAAAAAAAAAACTCTGAGATTAGACGGTGAGTTCTATCAAGACTAGAAAGCATTAAAAAAAACTAGCTGAAGATTGCCAGCGAGTTATCAGTGTTAAAAGCGATTCCAAAAACATCGATGAATCAGGCATATCGTATGTTAGGAGAATTAAGTACAAGCCAAAAAATTACTACTCTGGAAAAGGTAAAGAATGCAAAGAGTATGCCTATTCACAATCTAAAAGTAGACGACCCTGTGAGAAACAAATTACCCCCAAGGCCATGCGGACGTTGTGGTGGACAACATTAGGCGGCAGACTGTTTTTACTGAAACAAGACATGTAATAATTGTGGAAAAATTGGCCGCAAGGGGGCGCACTGTAGAAACAAAAGGAACAACAGAAACAGTCAGACAAACTATATCAAATGAAAAAGTAGATAAGAACCTACGAAAATACGTTGTAGTTAACAATCTAAACAAAACAGTTAAGCTGCAACTAGATTCTGGCTTGGATCTCTCAATCATTAATCTTCATACTTGGAGGAAATTTAAAAAAAAACAGCGATGAAAAAGGCAAACAAAACAGCCCTTGCAGTAACAGGTGACAAAATCAAATTTAAAGGTGAGCTAACACTACATGTAACACTAAATGGCATCACAAAGAAACTAAAAGTTTTCGTCCATAAAAACTCTGAGAATTTATTTGGAACGGATTGGATGGAGCAGTTTAAGTTGTGGGATCAACCAATCAACAATTTTTGCCAAAAGGTGGAAAATATGACAACGGATGCCCAAGACCTGAAAGACGAATTAAAAGAATTTCCCGAAGTTTTCTCGGCGGGGCTAGAAAAATGAAAATAGGACAAAAGCCAGATTCGAGCTGAAAGAAAACGTTCAACCCATATTCAAAAGTAAAAGAAATGTCCCATTTGCATCAGTAGAAAAAAATTAACTAAGAATTAGACCGACTAGAAAATGCCGGCATACTGTCCAAAGTGAGTTTTAGCGATTGGGCTGCCTCCGCTGTATACGTAAGCAAAAAGTCCAACCAAATTCGCGTCTGTGCGGATTTCTCAATGCGGCTCTAAAAGATTACCATTACCCTTTCCTCACATCGGAGGAGGTATTTAATAAACTGAATGGTGGGGAAATATTCTCCAAATTGGACTTAAGCGATGCATACCTTCAAATCCCTGTTGAGGAGGAGTGTGCAAAACTTCTATGTATCAACACCCACAGGGGTTTATACAAGTTTGATAGATTGGCTTTCGGTGTCAAGGTTGCACCTGCAGTATTTCAGCAGGTCATGGATACCATGCTGGCGGCCTTGACTTCGCGTGTGCCTACCTGGATGACATTGCAATAGCAAGCAAATCTATCGAGGAACATCGCAAACATATCCACAAGGTTTTGAGAGAATTCAGGATTTCGGTCTCAAGGTAAAAGAATCGAAATGTGATTTTTTATATGAATGAAATAAGGTATCTCGGGCATATCATTGAGAAGAAAGGAAGACGGCTTGACCCACGGCGGGCAGAAACTATCAAAAATATGCCTGCTCCAAAAAATGTCAACGAGCTCCAAAGTTTGTTGGGACTTGCCAACTATTACCAAGTATTCATAAAAAAAAAATATGCACACGCTACGCGCTCCTCTGAATACATTGTTAGAAAAAAAGAAAAAAATTGGAAATGGACTACGGAGTGTAAGTCAGCTTTTGGAAAAATAAAAAAATATGAACATCAGAACTATCTCTGACTCATTTCAACCCTCAATTAGATATCAATGTGGCCTGCGATGCTAGTTCGTACGGTATCGGTGCGTGTATCCTACATAGTATGCCAGACGGTACACTGAAACCCATAGCACACGTATCAAGAACTTTACTACCCGCAGAAAAAGCGTACAGCCAAATTGAAAAAGAAACCCTCAGTATCATTTTCACGGTAACAAAATTTCAGATATCTGCATGGAAGGTATTTCAATCTACAGACCGATCATAAACCATTATTAACGATATTTGGCTCTAAAAAGGGTTTACCGGTTTATACGGCGAATAGACTTTTGAGATGGGGTACCATCCTTCTCAACTATAATTTTAAATTAAATTATTTACCAACTAATAAAATTGGCCATGCAGTTGGTCTATCCAGACTAATCGCTAATCAAAATCAACCACTTAAAGACTCGGTTATAGCAGCTCTTCGTTCAGACTGTGAAATATAATCAATAGCGAATATCGTCCGGGATCTACCTGTAACGTTGTCGGAAATCAAAAACGAAGCGCTAGAAGATGATTTTATTTGCGAAATAAAACGTAAAATCGCAACAAAAGATAATAGCGTGTCAGACGTCTACTCACTATGTGATAATGTACAGCGAAAGAGTTGTAATTCCGAAAAAGTTACAGAAGTGAATTTTAAAAGACTTCCACGGTGGATATCCCGGTAGAAACCGTATGAAGAGTCTCATGCGGAGTTATGTCTACTGGCCGGCGATGGACAAGGACATAATGGAAATGATTAACACATGCAGAGGATGCGCCTTGTCGGCCAAAGCTCCACCTACCACTTTCAAACCCTGGCCAAAAGCGGACCAGCCTTGGTCACGTATACATATTGACTTGCTGGGCCGATTGACGATTATTATTACTTAATCGTTGTTGACAGTTACTCCAAGTGGCCGGAGGTTTTAAGATGCAAGAGGCCGACAACAGTTGTAACAATCAGTTTCCTACATGAGCTGTTTGCGAGATTTGGAGTAGTGGACTGCGTTGTCAGCGACAATGGTACACAGTTTACGTCAGCAGAATTTAAGAATTTTTGCGACATCTTCCAAGTCAAGCACATAACTATGCCCCAATACCACCCTAGATCAAATGGACAGAGAGGTTCGTAGACACGCTAAAAAGAGCATTTAAAAAAGCTCAAGGAACTCCTACCGACATAGCATTACAGCAGTTTCTGCAAGTTTATCGCATTACGCCGAACCCGAATATACCATCACCGGCAGAAATCATGTTTGCCAGAAAGGTGAGATCCGTTTTTGACAAATTAATTTCCAAACAGTCAAAAATATGTAAGACCGAAAAAGGACAAAAAAAAAACGATTTCTTCCAGGTCAGAAAATCTTTTAAAGTTTTCAGAGGAATATGCCGTACTGGGAGAAGGGCACGATCACTAGAAGGATCGGCGAGATGGTGTATATAATACAAGTACCAAGACATACCCACAAAAGACATATTAATCAAATTAATAAACGGCATGAAATAGATTCTAACAGCACACAGGATGAAGTGGAAGATCACATCGAGTTCATTTACGGCACATATGACGTCGAGCACCCGCAACATACGCCTGAACAACGAAGGTCGGGGAGAAAGAGGCAATTTACCGAGCCTTTAACAATCAACCGCAAAAAGAAAAGGTATTAAATTTCTGGAAAGTAATAAACCCTTTTACCGTGTAAAAGGGCTTGGGAGGGGGTTATTGTGGGAACCTACCTACAAATGGACTCTTCCACACCTATATCATATGGCTACCAACTCTGAGTAAAGGGGGTCACCGAGTAGGAGAGACAGACAGACTCTTCAGTCCACATTTACTTTTGTACTACGTTTCCGAGAATATATTATTTAACCTTATATCCGAGTCCGTGTTATCTTTCTATGGTTCTACACCATAACAGTAAATGGATTTAGACAGGTGTGTGACGCTTTCGTCCCAGAGGTCGTACCTCATCAATACCGCCGCCGGTCATATACGGGCCCATGTGCAGACCAACGACAGCACTAACAAGTAATTTTCTTCGCCCTCCGTGACGCGCTATCCATACTCCTATCTCCTCCAACCAATTCCCACTGTTAATAACTGGATAGGGTTTTGAATGAGCCCGACGTCATTGCGCACCGTCCGCGAACCCATCTACCCCCTCGTTCACAACCATACTTTCTTTTTCGGAGTTCTACGCCCCTCGCAATCTCTTCTTTTTTCTCCTTTTTTTCTGTTTTTTCAATATCTTCTCACCTCCCATTTCATATAAATTATTTACCTTTCTACTTTTCTCTCTTTTTCAGTTTATTTCTATCCATTCTCTTTTTCTTTTCTCTTTTTTTTTTTTTTTACTTCAACAGGCGGCTTCTAAAATATGATTTTAATTTAAGTTTCCCCCAAAAGAAACATTTCAATCGTTCCTCTTAATAACAAGGATTCTTGACTATAAATTTTCTCCGTATCTAACATGATTCTTTCTTTCGTTATATCAGCAGGCAATAATCTCATTCTGTAATAGTCCACTTCTCCTTTCCCCTTTCACTATAAGGGATTTCTTCACATGGCTATTTGTTATTTCTCTCTCCCCTCACTGCTGCTTATTTTGTCTCTCGTGTTTTATTTCTTTCAATTGCTTTTGGAGTTGGGATAGAAGTATTTCAACTTCTTTCTTCACTGTACTTCACCGTTGTAGGGACATTAATGGTAGAGCCTTTCTACTTCTTCCCCCTTCTTTGCCTCAATTGTCCCGTTGGCCTGATTAGCCAATATAATATGTATTACTTCTGCCGCGTCCACCACGAACTCGCACAAGGTTACTTCGCCTTCTTCGAGGCTATATTCTTTTACCGGGGTCAGTTGAAAAGCTCTTTCTCCTACTCCTTCTTTTATCACAACCCTACCCCTACCTGATACTGGCGTCTTTGGTGGTAACTTGGTCATCGTCAACTGCCACTGACACTGGCCTATCTGAGGTGCTTCCTAATGGCACATCCACACCATTGGTAGTCAATACTGTGGGGTTGAACTTCACTTGTGCCCTCTGCTAGCGCAACTAAGGTAATCTCCCCACAAAAATCCGGGACCACATAGAATTTGTGGACACTGGTTGTGCCTCCTTCCGTCACCAGGAGCCTCATCTTTCCTGATATTTTCATTGGCATCCCGTCCACCTGATCAATTTCTATATCGGGTCTTCTTAACCCACACCGCAGCTTCAGGTTTATGTACTGATCTCTCCTATTAAGGACACCGATGCCCCCATGTCTATCAAGGCCCTCATTGACTTTCCATCTACCACTGCATCGCAGGTAAATTCATCCTTTTGGGTCAGCAATGAAGACTCCCTGGCTACCCTCCCTCTGAGGTGATGTTCCTCTGCACATTCAGACATGGGTTCCAACAACAATAACTTCATCGTTGCTGTAGCATGTTGTCCGCGGCTGTCTTCTTCTACGCCGTGGTACACGCAGGCAGATCTCCTGAGTTCGCCCTTCCTATTTCTATAGGGGCAGTTGGCGGCAAAAATAGCCGATCTGGCCACATGCCTAACATTGCGCCTCTCTCCTGTAGGAGCAATTTCTTTTCAGGTGCCCTGGTTCGTTACTGAAGCAGCATCTCCTCTTAGGGCAGTTGGTAGCAAAATGGCCGACCCGGTTATATACCCAGCATCGCATTACTCTTCACTTTAACTGGGTCACCCTCCCCCCTTACATCGGCTCTTTGATGTTCTCCGTGTTCTATTTTCCAGGGATGGGTTCTTGTAACAGAGGAATCCAGTGGTCCTTTCTTTATCCCACACTATCTCGCTTTATTTCCACGATGACCGCACCTAGTGCATCTCGGATTGTCGTAATCCGGGGGTAATCCACTGCCCTATGGTCTTCATGACGACAGGATCGACTTGTCAGCCTCAATCGGCCTGGTGTGGGTTTGTAAGACCCGTGTCTCAACATCCGCGCCCTTCTATTGGGAACCTCTTCCCATTCCTCCAGTTTAAACTTCCGACTCCACTCTTGTGCCTTCTTCCCTTTTACTTTCTCTTATACACACTGGCTACCCCTGGTCAGCGCCACCGCCGCCGACAGCTTGATCGTTGCTTCCTTTATGATATCATGCCATATGCGTTAATTCTGGAGCACCTCTACGTACAAATCGGCCAGCTGGGCCTTCATGATGGCATTGTTCCTCACTTCTTCCGGAAAAGCCAGTGGCCAGTTTCTCCGCCCTAACTTCTAGCTCCCCGGGGGTTTCGTCCCTCAGTTGTACTAATTTCATGGGGCTTCTCATGCCTTCAATCGCCGTGTCCTCGTCAGCATACTCCAACTCTTTCCAAGTCAAACGAGGGTCCCTCACTAAGTAATCTCTAAACTTCGAAACTGTCCACACCGCAGCATAAAACGCTACACTCTATCGAACAGTTCATATATGAGCTGTCCCTGTTACGTTGACAGGAAAAGCGGAAGCAGGGACCTATGCGTAACCGGAAGTTCAGTGCTATTGTAAACAGGCCCATTAGCGCAGATCAACCAGGTGAGTTAGGTTGAAGTAAGAGCCGGAAATAATGAAGACCGAGTATGCCAGAAGATAAGGGTTCGTGATAGCTGGAAGTAATAAAGGGCAAGAGTGCCGGAAGTAAAAATAGTTAGGAAAGCCCAACTAGCGTCCAGTTGGCAGAACAAAAATAAACGGGCACGTAACTCAATACATAACCCGTCCAAGCCCCATGGTCACAAAGACCAGGGTGCCTGCATTTCGCATCCTCCTTGTTCGGCGAGAAGAAAATAAATTCAGAGTTGCTAGGAAGTATAAAAATGCTCACAATGCGTATTCAGACTAAATTCGTAATACTGAAACAACAAAAAGTCATTAATTTTATTATAAATCTAAATGAACTTGCTATATTAAGGTGAAGGGAGTGGGGCAACGAAATGAAGAAGAGTCAAGGTCATGAAGATATATAACGTCTGCCCTTGATCACGTAAACGGAGTAGCGAATGGGGCGACGATAAATATTCCTTTGTGCGGTAAAAATTCTTTCAGACAGAAACAAAGTTCTTAAGTCTTTTTAACTGAAAGACTTGAAGCAAAAACGAATGTAAAATTGGAAAGGTGAGTTAAAGGGGAAGTCAAAGAAGATTTTTAAAAAGTACCGCCAGGTTGAAAGGACTTTTTTTTTCTTTTTTTTTTTTTTTTTTTTCGAATATTTGACATATTCGAAAAAAATTCTTTCAATTTGGCGGATTATTAAAGGTTGAGCTTCAAAGGGGCGTCTTTTTTTCTGGTGAGGATTTCTTCCGTTGCATTTTCCTATTAACTACTCAATTGACTGACGGGTTAAACTTGTCTGTATTTGTATCCGTTGCAAAAGCCACACCCTTTTCCGCTAATGCAAAATTGCATAGGGGTTTTTTACTTCAAGTTTCCAGTTATTTAGGTGGGTTCCCAGCTTTTTAAAATAATTATATAGTCGATTTAAACAAAATGTTTAATTTGTTTATTATAATCATAGTCTTCATTAAAAATATGTGCTTATTTCTTTCTTCTCGAGGAATAGTAGTCTTCCTTACTTTTTTTTTAACTTATTGTATGCAAACATATTTCTCACCGTGCAATGTCGTGTACAAGAGTTTTGTTTTTTAAGGCGATCCGACAACAATGAAGTACTTGAAATAGTATGAAGTCCTTTTGTAGTTACATGTTAAGGGTTTATTTTCGTTCCAAGTATGATTAACTTCGTTTCTACATGGTTTCTTTTCGCTCCAACTTTCTAGCTTCATTTCCACTTTTTACGTGGTAGATTTCTGTCAGGAAAAACGGAGTTCTTGAAGCTGTTATGAATTTAGAGTTGACGTGGAATAATAATTAGTTTATGTTACCAATCAACATCTTTATTCCATATTAGTTTTGGTTGATTTCTGGGGCGTCAACTGTCACTTGTACGCGAAAAAGTATCTTATCCATTAAATAATATTTTGTCATTTTCTTTATCAATTGTTTCTTAATTATGCTAGGGTATAACAATCCCCATCCAATAAATGGTAAGAAGTTTAAAAGTAAAAGGATTTGTTTTATTTTCTACATGTCATTTTTCTACTTGACTTTTTCATATAAATTATAACAGGTTTTTTGAATTGAATACATATGTGTCAGTCTTAACCGAAGAAGAATATATCACCTATTGTTTTTAAGTGTTTATCATTATATAATATATATATATAGAGAGAGAGAGAGAGATAATTAATAGATTTATTTTTAAACCTACATTTTTATTACTTCAAATTAATAACTATTAGTAGATACTTGTATTTGAAATAGACGCTCCATTTTTATTTTAAATAGTGCGTATTAAGACTATCGGTCTGCGCATTCGAGAAATATTATTAATAGTGGTTGTTTAAGAACATTCAAAAATATTCAGAACCTAGGTAAAGATTTCAATTTAAACGTAAATTACTTCTAAGAAAAAGAATTTCAATTTTACGTTTAAAATCTTTTTCAAATGTATTCTCAATTGCTACTTCATGTAACGATTTATGTCTACAACCCGGATGTTTAATTAGGTCACCACGGGTATTAATATAACTGAGACGACACACATTTTCCTTTCCCCCACTTTCTACATGATGATAACATAACATCTTTTTTCCCCCCACTATCACAATATGAAATCACTATTCTTAATTTTTAAACCTTGAGTAAATGTTTTAATTTTCATTTGGTTTACAGGTCTGGAGATTCGAAGCCTTTTTTTTTTTTATCGTTCAATAAAATATCACCTATGGTTTTTTTAAGTGTTTGTCATTATATAATAATTTTTGCTCTGTCTTTTAATATAGTTCTCAACTGATCTATATCCTCTTCGAAATTACCGATAATTTTATTATTAATATATATATATATAGTGTGTGTAAAAAGAGATAGTTTGAAACCTTTTGTTCATCAAGAAAATGATTTGTTCTTTTACACATCCACAAGATGCACCTTTACCAGGTGATAAACTGAAGTTAAGACAAATTTGGAAAAGCAATATTTGCTGACAAATTTAGTGGTAAATCTCTCTATCGTAATACTTTGACATATCAGTGGCGTATGGCAAGTAGGCCACATAGTATGAAGATTGTACAATATCACTGAACAAATGTAATATTCATTAGTTAGGCATTAAGCACTAAACATTAGACACCAACAGATTGTATGAATTTTACCAGTGACAGTTCTTGGTTGTTGACCTCGAGGCTTAGCGATTCTGATTGACAAATTTTCCTTTAGTCAAAGCAAGGAAGGTTCAGTTTTAGGCCTAACTGGCAACTTCCTCAGTTTCTTGCTTCAACTTATACATTCTTAGTACGAGTGCAATTATATATATATATATATATATATATATATATATATATATATAATTATACCATAATTATATATATTAATGGTATTGACTTGTATTTTTGAACAATTATGTCCACCTTGCACTTTGGAAGCGTATCGGAGGTAAGGACGCATTTTTAGTGACTTGTCATGGATACCACTTTCTAGAGATATGACTCTAACTAATATAGTTCCGATTCAGTCAAGACATGAAATTTTATATATTTATGCTGACTGTTGTCGTAATTTTTATTGTCACATTCACAACATTTCGACCGTTGTACGCTCCGGTTTTCTTCAGGTGATATTTTTTTTTAAATTTCTAACCGAACCCAGACTAGTCAATCTGATTGTCAGCCACTCCGGTTTTATGCGGCTTGGCTTTCTCCATTATCTGTATCAATTTCTATTTTACATCATCCGCCCGAGCCTGAGAAATATTCAAGGCTATTTTATCGATTAGGGCAATGATGTCCAAGAATGGTATCTACCTAATGGTTGTTGCGAAGTTGAGACCTTTGTTCAGTACTGACTTCAAAGACGCACTCAGCTGGTTTTGACTAATGTTCATTACTGCCTTCCCCGCGGTGGGGTGAGGATTGTGATAGACATTGTGTGTCACCTTCTGATCTTTCAATCTGTTCAAATTCTCTACTTGGCGGGCCTTGACTGCATCGAATTCGTGTTTTAAGGATTTATCCAGATCATGCTGGATCCTCTTTCGATCTTCTTCGTTGGTAATTCTATTGAAGAATGCCTAGATCCTCTGGGAGATATCAGATTGCAGTTTATGTTTTATCCAATAGTTGTACAGTATTCTTTCTTAGACAAAGGCGTGTCTCGCTTTTTGTGACCAGACGGGCTCTCTTTGAAGTGACCTGAAGTCTTGGTGCCAAACCTGAGGGGATGAGTCGTAAGTGTCCGCATCGGTGTAGGAATGTTAGATAGTTTGACATTCGTGCCAGCTCCTGGTAGGACTTTTCTGATTGTCTCCATATTTTTGGTATATCGAGATGATTACTGAGACATTAGGTTTGTAAATCCCCCAAATTCATACACTGATGTCTCCAAGGACACATGTCTCAGTGGATAAAACACTGATGTTCTCAACGACACATGGCTAAGTGATTCTAAATTCCAATCACTTGAAGAAGGCCAGAGTGTCGATTGAAACGTCGCGAATATGGCAATAAAGATGAGGACAACGGTCCGAACAATGTAAATAGTGTAAATAATTACAATACCTCATCTCAGAAATATAGACAGATAGTTTATTATTGTTTTCTTTTTCCACTGTGAACTGTATTGATGGTCTTATTGAGTAGACGTGGTCCAGTATTAATTGGACATGTTTTTGGTGGGGCCAGAGTATGAAGGTATCTGTTCGCTTTAGTGATGTTGATTCTAATGACATATCCTCATCTACAAACTTTCTTACAGAGAATACATATTCTATTCATACGAAAATATCCTAAAATTATTGTCGGCATTAAATAACCCATTGAAGTTGATATGCTGTAAAATAAACAAAACCAAACAATTAAATTATTTTTAACTAATAAAGTCCTCACCATTGAAATGGTTAAAATGCATAAAAATATATTATTACAATTTGAGAATTCAAATTTTAAGAAGAGGTATCAATTTCAGTTCTCACATTTCTAACATTAAAGTAATAAAAATGCTAAATCATTACAGAACAGCAAATACTTCGAATTCCTTAATCCGAATGAGTGGCTACAGTATTCAGAGATTCAGATTTGACATACTTGAAAGGTTTTCTAGGTTACAGGTTTTTTTTAGGTTACTAACACTATTACATAAAGCAGATGATTAATTGAGGCCATGATTTCGTAATAAAATATAGATTTACATTTTTCTTTATATCTTCTGGCCGATTATTATTAATGTAATTCAAAGTATGCATTGTCACTGAAAAGTCTTTATTCAGTGAGATTCAGTCAACATTGATAAATATATTTATTTGTTCATTTACTATATTTTCTTAAATGTAAACCTAAAACACTGGCCTGTATTTTGAATTGTTTTTGCTGTCATGCTATCTAAATAATATGGCTATGCTGAATTCATAAACCACAATGGTTTTGTTCAGTTACCAGTTACTTTGAACTCCTCTTGTATGTTAAGAAGATTTTCTCTTTGAGCTAAAGTGTTCGGTTTTTGAATAGCAAAAATGTGGTAGAGAAATTAAAAACATTACTAATAAACATTTTTATAGTTAATAATAACTAAAATTGTTTTTATTAATACAGAAAATTAACAGGAACACATATCAATATGTAAGAAAAAACGTCTTCAATAGGGTCGGATTTTTACATTTAGGAGCCCCTAAGCTAATGAAATTATGCACCCTGTGTGTTACCCCACTTGACTGCGTCAAAAGCACCTGCTACAGGGCGCTCTTTAAGCCTATAGTTGATTTTTAGCTCTGGCTTTCAGATGTAGTTGCACGTACATAAGAACGGTGCCGACGAAACGCGTTCGCTTTTTTGGTCCTCCTTTGACTTTTGAACTCTCTCACACACGCATATACACACATGTCTATAACACATGCTTGTTACACACATACACACACATATACACACATAGGGACATTCTTCTTATAACTTGTTTTAATGTTTTTCCTTTCGTGACGTGTTCGCTTCTTTGGTCCTCCTTTAACTTTTGAACTCTCTCACATTACGGACTGTTACGGAGCAATTGTCGCAGCATAAAATTTAAAAAGAAAAGATAAAAAGCAATTTGTTGTCAAAGGATATGACCAGGTTTATCACTCCGTAGCGGAAGTATTCTCTATAGGGTCAAATACACGAATGAGGAGGTACAACCAACAGTAACGAAAAACAAATGCTAATATACAAATTAACAAGATTTAATTATAACAAGAAGATGCATGAAAATATTAATGCAAGGAAATGCGTGGAAAGGTATGTGCTATACATTTCTGTATGGAAAGATGTATGCATTATATGTCCGAGCTGGAAAGTCAAAATGCACTTAGCTTTAACTATTCGCCTGAAGTAAAATAGGGTTTTCTATTTTCCCTTTTACCTTTCTTTTTCTCCTTTTATATTTCTCTTTTGTTCTTTTTTTACTTTTAGTTTAGTTCTTTTCACTAGAGTAGCGATATCATTTGATATATTGTTCTTTCTTCAATGTTATCAGTATTGACACCAAGTGATGGTCGTTCTCTCCATTCACATATTCAGCAATGTAGAATTCGTCGTTCGAGTAGAAGATTCAGGTGCTGTATTAGCCTGCGTCCAATTGAGTGGGTCACACATGCCTGATTTAGGTGATTATCACATTTAGTAAATCCCCCTTGTATTTGATATATGTAGCATGGTATGTTGAGTTGAATTGGAACTTGTCTACATTGTGCGATTTTCTTTGCTTGACGGTAACAAATAAAAAAGAGATATTACTCGCACTAGACTCAGATTTCAATTGATTCCTGCCTATATTTTCCCGTGTAGAATCAGATTCCTACATTTTTTTTAAATCTTAAATTATGTGCAAGTTAAACACATAGAGGCTCCCAGCCAAATATAACAACTGATGTATTTTGATTGGTTGTAAAATATTAATTAGGTGTCGTCAAATACGTCCGAAGGTACCGACCCAAATTTTGACCTCTAGTTGACGCCATAAAATGTAAACATGTTTACGAGCCTCCCCACGTGACCAAGAGAACTAATAAAAACGAAACTTCGACGCGACTTGGTCAGTGGGCACTTAAAATATTGAAACCAATTCACTTGACTTCATTGGAAATCAACACAGCAAAGGAGACGAGCTTTATCTTCATTACAACAACAAACTTTGTCAACCATCTCCAGGCTTAACGCTCACTCCCACAAAATATTCCATTCCACAAGAATCTCTGGTTAATGAGCGATAACAATCAGTGAGTCAAGAACAATACTTTTTTCTATTTAATACACAAAAAAACATCTGTTTAATTTTCCTATAAAAACAAATATAGCTAAACCTTGTCATTTTCACACATACAGTACAGTAGCTCAAATTCTTTCAGTAACACACACACCAAAGAACTCTATTGTGTTTATCAACTTTTGCATTATATATTATGTATTTGTTGTGTTTTAAAAATATATTTACATTTTCTTCTACTTGATTATTTCTCTTGTTGTTGTCTTTGTTACATTTGATATTGTAAAAATTGTAGAGGGTCAGTTTTTAATTCTATTTATAACCAATACAAATTGGCTGATCCACTATAAATTGGTGACCCCGAAGTTCAAATGTGCACAGCAATATTTTAAAAACAGCATTTTATAAGAGAAATACTTTAGTTGTCACGTTTTAAACGAAAACAATGGAAAATTCTACCAGCGAACATATTGAAGCGGCAATTTCCATCAGTCTACCGACGTACAACCACACCAACGTTCAAGTGTGGTTTGCGCAGTTAAACGCAATTTTTAATGCAAGAAAGGTCACGTCTCAACATGCCCGTTACGCTTTTGTAGTTGAGAAACTTCCCTCAGATGTAGCATTAGAGGTAGCAGACCTCCTCTGTGAAGTGCCGGCGGAGAAACCGTATGATACTTTGAAAGATGCTATACTATACCGCACGGGCGAATCAGAGGAACGTCGGTTGCACGATTTGTTTAACAACCTTCATTTGGGACACTATAAACATTCCCAATTGCTTAGAAAGATGAAAGCTTTACTGGGTGACAATACCATGTCTGACACAGTCCTCCGTAAACTATGGATGGATAAACTGAGCCCACAAACATCACAAATATTAGTGTCACTCCCGGACGATTTGGACCTACAGCGATTGGCAGAAATCGCGGACAAAATATATGAGAATAAACCTCCGGGAACTGTTTCTGCGACACCACTACAACCTATTGTCTCTTCAGTCCGTGACTCACAAGAGTTATCGAAAATTAAAGATTGTATAGCAGAGCTTACCTCACAGTTACAAGCTCTACAAACCGCTATGCATCAGCAAAATCGCACACCCAACAATTTCACTAGTCGACCACGTCCATCACATCATACTAGGCGAAGATCACGTTCCACATCCAGAAGCAGGCCTATATTTAATACCTGTTGGTATCATTTTAAATATGGACAACAAAGCGCGACATTGTACGAAACCGTGTAACTTCGACATAAACGCAGCTAAGGATAACAACACACAGCAGTCGGGAAACGACTATCCCGGCAACAAGTAGAGACGTTTGCTGCCGGAGGGATTCCAAAAGTCGTCTCTTTTTACATCCGAGATGAGAACTCCGGATACTTGTTTTTAGTGGACACTGGGGCACAAATTAGTGTAATACCAGCCAAGCCTAATATGTTGACTAGAAAGACAGATTATACGTTACAAGCGGCGAATAGATCTTCAATCCAGACATATGGTGAAACCTCTTTAACCCTAAATCTGGGATTTAGGCGATCTTTTCCGTGGGTATTCACGATAGCCCAAGTTCGAACCCCAATCCTAGGAGCGGATTTCCTCGCCCACTTTAACTTGTCCGTTAATATGTCTTCCCTTTCTTTGGAGGATAAAACGACCAACATTACAAGGAAAGGAATTACATCTATTTATACGAGCACATGTATCAGCGCAACTGTACCTGAAGCCAACGGAATGCAGGATCTGTTACAAAAATATTCTCAAATTACAACACCATTCCGGTATACAGAAACCGTTCGTCACAATGCTGAGCACCACATTAATACTACGGGCCCACCCACATTCATCTCCACGGCGATTGAGGCCTGATAAATATAAACTGGCGAAAGACGAGTTTCAGCACATGCTGGACCTCGGTATAATTAGACCTTCTTCGAGTCCTTACTCATCTCCTCTTCATATGGTTTCAAAACCGGACTCAGGAGCTTGGAGACCTTGTGGCGACTTCCGGAAGCTGAATGCTACTACAATTCCGGATAAATACCCCATCCCGCACTTGCACGATTTCGCAGTGGGTCTGCAGGGCGCCACAGTCTTCACCAAACTTGATCTGGTGAAAGCATTCCACCAGATACCAGTGGCCAAGGAAGACATCCATAAAACAGCAATAACTACTCCTTTTGGCTTATACGAATTTGTGAGAATGCCATTTGGTTTAAGGAACGCTGCACAATCTTTCCAACGGCTTATAGACGAAGTGCTGAGAGGTTTACCTTTCACCTTTGCCTATATTGATGACGTCCTGATCGCCAGTAGAAACAAGACTGAACATCGTCACCACGTTGAACAAGTTTTCCAGCGTCTTCAGCATTTTGGCCTTAAGATTAACGCAGAGAAATGTATTTTTGCTGTGCCCTCGCTTAAATTTTTGGGACACGTCATTGACGAAAAGGGAATAACGCCCTTACCTGAGAAAATAGAATCTATTTCAAATTTCTCACAACCAACTTCACTCCGGCAGTTACGCCGATTCTTAGGCCTCATTAATTACTACCGGAGGTTCATTCCTGGTTGTTCCCAGATTCTGATTCCCCTCACAGATTTACTGCAACAACAGCGTCAGAAGAACTCAAAGATTACCTTGGAAGGCGAATCACTGACTGCTTTTCACAGAGCCAAAGACGCCCTTGCCAAATTTACGAAGTTATCATATATAACCGATGATGACTCAATGATCACACTGACAACAGACGCATCAGGCGACTCCATAGGGGCTGTGCTTCACCAGGAACAGGGAGATGCTAAAAAACCTATTTCGCTCTTTTCAGTCAAGCTAAACTCATCTCAGAAAAAGTAGAGCGCATTTTCAAGGGAATTACTGGCAATATACTTGGCAATCCGTCATTTCCGTCATCTTTTGGAATGACGGAATTTTGTGGTCTATACAGATCATAAACCATTAATTTATACTCTGCACGCCAAGTCGGACAAATATACCCCAAGGGATATCCGACAATTGGATTATATTTCCCAATATACGTCGGATATCCGCTATGTAAAAGGAGCTGACAATATAGTAGCTGATACCCTATCGCAATCAACGATACAGTCAATTGACGCACAGACCTTGAATTTCGACTCCTTAGCGGAAGAACAAAAGACTGACACTACTTTGGAATCAGTAAAAGAAAAAACGTCACTACAGTTAAAGCAACACCCTGTGCCATTTGGTAACACTACTGTCTATTGTGATGTAAGCACAGGATACTCTAGGCCCTATGTACCACCTTCTTTGCGAAAAAAAGTATTCGAACATTTCCATTCTCTGTCGCACCCTGGTCGAAGAGCCACTACTAAGATGATTAGTGATCGTTTCGTTTGGCCAAAAATGTCCAGTGACATAAAACATTGGACACAGACTTGTTTAAAATGCCAGCAAACTAAAATACAACGGCATGCCAAGTCTCCGCCTGGTACATTCTCTAAGCCTGATGGTAGGTTCACCCACATTCACGACATTGATGGGTACCAATACTTATTAACAATAATCGATCGTTTCACTCGTTGGCCTGTAGCCGTTCCTTTAAAAAGTATTTCAGCGGAAACGATTTCCAGGTGCATTCTTAGAGAGTGGATCTCTATCTTTGGTTGTCTTTCAATAATAACCACTGATAGGGGTTCCCAGTTCCAGTCAGTCCTTTTCAATGAATTTATAACCTTATTAGGCGTAAAGCACATTTCTACAACCGCCTACCATCCATGTGCAAACGGCCTTGTGGAACGATTTCATAGGCAACTTAAGGCAGCACTAGCAGCAAGTGATGACTCCAGGACTTGGCTGGAAAACCTACCACTGATTTTACTGTCATTAAGAAATGTAGTCAAAGAGGACTTGGGATGCACTACAGCAGAACTTGTTTTGGGAGTACGCTAACACTCCCTGGACAGTTCGTGGAAAAGCATACTCCTTCCAGACCGACTACCTATTTCGTCCAGGATTTTAAACAAAAAATGGAAAACCTAGCTTTTACTCCAACGCGTGCCCAAACAAGGGAGTTCTTTATGCCGAAAAATTTAGACAGTTGTGATTACGTCTTCCTGCGAAAAGATGCAGTTAGAAGACCCTTAACCCCCACGTATTCTGGTCCACATAAAGTAATTAATAGAACGTCCAAGCATTTTACTTTACTTTTGCACGGAAAGCCTAACACAGTGTCAGTCGACCGGTTGAAACCGGCTTACATCGATTTATCTCATAAATCGCATCCTGACCCTGAGCTAACATCTTCGACCCAGCCAGCGAAGCTTGCACCTTCAGTACCACTCGCGGAAGTTATTACTAAGTCTGGCAGTCATGTTCATTGGCCTAGTAGATTTAAAACGTATATTACATATTGAGAAAATTTTCTCTCAAAAACTTTCACAATCTGCGGGGGGGGGGGGTTATTGTAGAATCAGATTCCTACATTTTTTTTAAATCTTAAGTTATGTGCAAGTTAAACACATAGAGGCTCCCAGCCAAATATAACAACTGATGTATTTTGATTGATTGTAAAATATTAATTAGGTGTCGTCAACTACGTCCGAAGGTACCGACCCAAATTTTGACCTCTAGTTGACGCCATAAAATGTAAACATGTTTACGAGCCTCCCCACGTGACCAAGAGAACTAATAAAAACGAAACTTCGACGCGACTTGGTCAGTGGGCACTTAAAATATTGAAACCAATTCACTTGACTTCATTGGAAATCAACACAGCAAAGGAGACGAACTTTATCTTCAATACAACAACAAACTTTGTCAACCATCTCCAGGCTTAACGCTCACTCCCACAAAATATTCCATTCCACAAGAATCTCTGGTTAATGAGCGATAACAATCAGTGAGTCAAGAACAATACTTTTTTCTATTTAATGCACAAAAAAACATCTGTTCAATTTTCCTATAAAAACAAATATAGCTAAACCTTGTCATTTTCACACATACAGTACAGTAGCTCAAATTCTTTCAGTAACACACACACCAAAGAACTCTATTGTGTTTATCAACTTTTGCACTATATATTATGTATTTGTTGTGTTTAAAAAAAAATATTTATTGTTGAACAAAATTCACATTTTCTTCTACTTGATTATTTCTCTTGTTGTTGTCTTTGTTACATTTGATATTGTAAAAATTGTAGAGGGTCAGTTTTTAATTCTATTTATAACCAGTACAAATTGGCTGACCCACTATACCCGCTCAATGCTTCGTACTTGATCCCGTGATTCTGCACACGTGTAGGAATTTATTTTAGCTCTTGCCTGAATCTGTTACTAGGTCATCTATTGAAATTATTATGAGTCTTTCAGAGTAACCCCCCTTTGAGCAGGCCTCTTGTCATTGTTACAACGATCCCTGTGACTAGCTGAAAAGGAATCAATCAGAAGGCCCCTTACTGAAACTGCTTCTTTCCGATCTGCGTGGCATGTTTGAGTCTTTCTTCCTCTTTCCCACGTTGGCTTTCAATGAGTAGCTCGTACAAAAACATTGTTCTCAGAAAAAAAAAACTTACCATGAGATTTGTGTGACCCGGGATTTTAGAGCCTACTTCACGTGAAGAAATATCTTCTTAATCCTCAGGAAGTCCGTACACCGAGACATTGCTGCGCCATCACTACAAGAAATCACAAGAACCCAAAGAACTGTTAACAAGACGTTTCTTTTTTGTGACAAGATAAGTCCACAAAATACCTATTTTCTTGCAACACTATTATTGTAAACCTTCTTACTTTCTTCTCATTCTTATGTTATTGTCATAAAAGTTTTGAATCTCAAAGGTTTGGTTTCGTTCTTTTTTCTCACGCCGTGTCACGAATTGAATTATCCTTTTTTTTTCTACAGCGGTAACTTTTGGAATATACTTAAACAGGTGAAATACTGATACGTTGCAAAGAAATGAACTAGCAGTTTATACTTAGAAAAATACGGAAGAGTTAATAAGGCTTAGACGTGACTCGCTTGAGGAAGAAGTTCGATGAAGGTGTATTATTTTGGTATCTACTAAGGACTTTGTAGCAGTTTCCTACCTCCTTTTTTTCTTTCTTTTTCTTACACTTGTGAAATTTAATTGTGTAAAAATCTTCTTTGCTCAAAATGACCGAATTTAGAGCTGTAAAAGTTGTAAAGACTTTGTTGTTTAACCGTGACTCCCTTAAAAGGAAAATAACTTCGGCCATAGATATTATGTTAGCGAAGAAGTCTTTAAAAAAATTACTTCGTAAAACAAGACAACCTCATAAATAAATGTTTAGCTCAGGTCGACTGAATAAAATCAAAAACAATCGAAATCTGTGAAAATTCAGATATTAATTTGGAAAAAAGTGTCCTTTTTACCAGACGCAGTAAATGAATTTGTCTCTAACGTATATAGAAAAATGGGAAATAGAATAAAAGGTTGCTTCTCCCACTCCCACTATAGGATCATCACAAAATTCTAATGTGGCAGACCAAATGCAATTTCAAGCGCCTGGGCCCAGCCAAATTTAGCGGCGGTGAAGTCGGTAAATTTGAATTTAAGAATTTCTTGGTTCAATTCGAGAAATGTGTTGCCTAGGTAAATTATGAGAAAGCGAAATTATCACATTTGAAAGTTTTTTTTTATAACCCCTTACGCCCATAACCCTCTCTTTAGGCCCAGCAGATTCTCAATCGGGACTAAGTGACAACAATCCATTCTCCACCAACGTTGTAAATTTTCTGACCTGAAGAGTTGTTCCATCGATCCTGGACCGGCAGGTTCTGTTGAGAATGCTGCGGGTGGGACAAGGGCATACTAGTAAAAAATAAATTACGATAAAATATTCGTGGAAGAAAGGCCGGAGTAGCTTCAATAGAGTTCAAGTTTTTATATAAAGGCAAAATTAAAATTAAGGAGAGAGAGTGGAAGAGAGAGAGAGAGAGTCGGCTGCGTATCAGGTTGTCTTTTTCGGTCGTTCCAATTTCTTACGCGAATATTGCATCCGCCCACGCTTATACAACAGGGCCTTCCACTTGATTCATATTAGGTCTCCGCACTCTGCTAACAACCGCTATTACGATATTGACTCGGAACTTTCAGGGACCACTCTACTTTCCGCAATTCTGCTGTTCGCGGCTCTGCTTGTCACTCCCTGCACTTCTGCTGTTCGCTACTCTCTGTGACTCTCTTGTCACTCCCTGCTACTCCGCGCAACCCTGCTAACCACTCCCAAATCCCTGCTTATATCAAAGATGGGTGGGGTCCCCATGCATAATTGCTACGGCCAATCGCCGGCAGCCCTCCTACCACCGTAACTTGTATCTTCCTAATAATCCTAATTCCCCTCTAGCTTCCTCCCAGTGGACACTCTCACTTACACCCCCACGAGCGGGCCCGAACGGGACAGCCACTCGCCACCTGAGAATTGTCGTTATCGGCCACCCTCGACTCTCCTTAACTCTGGCCAACTCTATCCTGGTCGTCCACATAGTTCCGGGTAACCTCGGGACAGCCAATCGCCATCTGAGAATTGTCATTATCTGCCACCTTTCGACTCCCTTTTTTTCTGGTCAATTGCACCCTGGCCGCACACATATTTCAGGGTAACCTTTTCACCAGGACGAGTTAACTTCTCCAACAATGGTCAGTCACTCGTCTGGAAGTATTAGTCGCCAGGGTGTCTGGCCCTACATTGTTTACATCCACAAAAAAAGGAGATAAAATTTTTTTGGTGAGTTCTTCAAGAAAGAAATAAGAATTTTTTCCAACCTTTTCCTTAAGCTACTCAAGCCTCCCGTATTATTACCTCTTACTTTATCAATATTTCTAGTTAGTCCGTTAATTACTCATAGCCTCTATTTTACTACCACTCGAACCATCCTTAATTGTTATTATTTTTATCCTCGCTTCCTAATCAACTCATTACGCTTCGTTAACTAACACTTATTTTAATTTCGCCATCTCTCTCTCTCTCTCTCTCTCTCTCTCTCTCATATTTTAACTGGCTACGCGTCGCGATTAATATCACATTGTTTATTCGAATATGATAATTATGTCATGGCCATCAGTTTATTGAAAAGGGAATTTTTAGATACACCCTTCATTATTGACGAAATTTTCAAACAATTACTGGATAGTAACCCTAAGTATGACCCAGACATTGTTAATGAGAAAAGATATTTGTCAGAAATTAAGGCGGACTTATTCGAACTGAAATCTTCTTACAGTTTGGATTTTTTTTTAAGAGAATACACCGGGCTTGGAAATAGTTAGCCATACAATTTTTTTCAAAATTACCCCTTACTCTTCAAAAAGAATTAATTCACAAGGTTGGCAGCAATTATCCCAAAATCAACCATATTTTTGATAATTACCATGAAGTAATAAAAACCACTCTTGAGAGAAATAACAGCAATTTTTACTGCCAAGACAATCTTAAGTCGGGGGAAAGGAATTATAACCAGAACCACAAGGGGTGTTTCTACACTAGAAAATTTTTCGACTAAAGCCTGCAAATTTGTTAAACATTGTAAGCTTTGTAACTTAAACGGGCATTTTATGAGTAGTTGTACTAATTATTCTACCTGTGAGTCGACACGTTCTAGATGTAAAAAAATTGACTTGAGCCTTCTCTGTACAAATGCTAATCATAGAAATGAAGACTACTCTAACCAAAATGATAAGTTACCCCGTGAATGAGAAATTTGCAAATCTAGATGTCACGTTAGCCCTATTTGAAAAGAATTTGTTATAATTAAAAACTATTGTTCTACTAACTTGTGTACCAGCACTAGTATGCAAGAAGAACCCTTTATCTTGCCTATAGTGCCAATTACTGTATCGTATCAAAGGAACAAAAATACAAACTCAACTGTCTGTTTAATACAGGAAGTTAGAGGCTCTACTTTTCTAAACACGTGATAAAAATTAAATCTTTGCTAACTACTGCAGAATTTGACATTAAGACCTTCTTAGGATCTAAAAAATCTTGAGCCAAGTTGTATTGGGTATTGAAGTAAATAGGTGGCGTTCTTTACATTTATCCGTTCTTATCGATGACGATTTCTATATGAATTTTAAGTATCTGTCTGTATTTCTGAAATGAGGTATTATGTACGCTATTTACATTATTCAGAGTATTGTCCTCATCTTTGTTGCCATATTTATCACGTTTCTACCGTTGTTCACTCCAGCCTTCTTCAGATGGTTAGAATGTCGAACTGAACCCTTTATTTCGCTTGATGGGGTAGACTGTTCTAATTCCACGTGCGATGTCTAATGGATGTCAGTTATCAGTAATCCTGGTCACCTCTCCACTGCCTTAACCAGGTAATGAACTCACAACTCTTTGAGTCCTGTCACTGGATCTAACCAACGCCTTTATCCACTGTGCCATGTGTCCTTAAGGACATCTGTGGTATGAATGTCTGGGATTTATAGACCTATTGTCTTCAGCAACAATTTTTACCTAGCTCATATTGCAATTTTTGCTGTTATCATTGCATGTTTAATTTTTTTTTACCAGAGCTCATATTGCAATTTTCGTTATTATTATTATTTTCTCTGGTACTTCTTATTACTAGTTCCCATATTGTATTCATTTCTATACTTGATCGGCTCAGGAGATTTTTGCGGCCTAGGTGCTGATTCCTTAAGTTTACGAATTTTTCAATGATGTTCTTTCTCTATGATTTCAACCTGATCACACAGAAGGCGGTGATGTTCCTTTTCTCTCCATATGTGGTCAGCCAGGTCTGATTTTTTCACTTCCTCTCGTGTTACAGTTCGACATTTCAACCACCTGAAGAAGGCTGGAGCGTACAACGGCCGAAACGTTGCAATAAATATGGCAACAAAGATGAGGACAATAGTCCGAATAATGTAAAAAGTGTACATAATACCTCATCTCAGAAATATAGACAGATACTGAAGGATCGGTATGAACCAGATACACCAAAAATATGGCGACAAATTGAAAAATCCTACCAGAAACTGGCACGAAATCGAACCATCTGACATTCCTACACCGAATCAGAGACCTACAACTCATCCCTTCAAGCTTGGCACCAAGACTTCCTAGTACAATCGTTGGATAAAACAGAGAATACAAGCTCATATCTCTCAGAGGCTCGAGGATATCTTCAACAGAATTACCACTGAAAAAGACCGAAGAAGGATCCAAAATGACCTGGATAAATCCTTCAGGCATGAATTCGATGTAGTCAAGGCTCGCCAAGTACAAAAATTAAATAGATTGAAAGATCAAAAGGTGACGCACAAGGTCCATCACCCACCAGTGAAAGCAGTACTCAACATCAGCTAATATCAGCTGAGTGCCTCTGAGGAGTCAGTATTAAGTAAAGGTCTCAACTTCGTCACAACCATCAGGTGAGTGCCATACTTGGACATCATGGCCTTGAATTTCCCCCAGGCTCAGACGGATGAATTAGATGGTGGGTGAGACAGACCTTGGAGAAAGCCAAGCCGCCCAAGTCAAACATCACGAAACTGGAGAGGCTGGCAATCAGATCCCTACAAAGGAACGAAAACATCATCAGACAAAGACAATGCAACTGTAGTGATGAACAAATCAAATTATACAGGAAGGCTGGAAGACCTCATTAGAAATGGTAGCTACAGCAAAGTAAAAAAGGATCCTACAATGAAAACGGAACGCAAACTGTCACAGTCAAGAACAAGGATCAATTCGCACCTAAGATGTATAGGCAGTTGCCTCAGCGTTGCACCAAACTACCTCACATATACGGTCTCCCTGAGATTCACAAAGACTGTATTCCGCTCAGACCGATTGTTAGTTGCCAAGGCTCTGTGTGCTACCCTCTTAGTCGCTTCTTTGTAGATTTAATTGACCCATTGATCGGAAAGTCACCTTCATATGTCCGAAACTCCGCCCACTTTGTGAAAATAATGCTCCCATCCTATTCACCCAGATAGTGAGCTTGGACGTGGTGAGTTTGTTCACCAAGTTATCCACAGAGGAGGCACTCTCAGAGACAGATTGGCTTCTGACTCATCCCTAAAAGAACGGACCAGTATTCCAATAGATAATCTGATGGAGAAGTTGACTTTCTGTACACAAACAACACACTTCGGAATGGGATCGACAGGATGAGGGCTTAGCAATGGGCTCGCCATTATCACCAGCAATGGCGAATATATGCATGGAATACTTTGAGGAAATGGCATTAGAATCTATATCACTAAGGATAACTCTATGGTTAAGATACGTAGATGATGTCTCCTCTGTATATTTCTTTCCACAGCTGCACTGGATGGAGTACACATAGTCTTTAGTCATGTTCTATGGGGCCGGGAGTCTTACTCGGGAGAGGTATCTGCGAAGTGTCGTCTAGCTTTTGAAGGTTGTCCTGATGTTATATGAACAACAGATCCTTTGTATTTTCTCCGATATCCCCTTCATATAAGGCAAGCAGACTGTTTCCTGAGTGTTGTTGTCCTCCTCTTGTTGTACCCGCTATCCCAGTTTATTGGGACTGCTGCCATGTACCCAGGGTAGTTTTTACGTTGTAGGGTACTACTTATACTGACCAATTCTTTATCTAATTCTGGGTCGCCACGTGACTTTTGATCGGTGTTGTAAGCAGCAGACGGTGCCTTTCTTTACGCTGTATGGATGGTGGTAATTGAAATTGAGGTACTGTCCGGTGAATGTCGGTTTGCGGTATACGAATGTCTTGAACCCATGCTCTGTTCGAGATATTAGAACATCCAGCGAGGGGAGTGTGTTGTTACTCTCTTTCTCCATCATGAACTGTATCGAAGGTCTTATTGAGTTCACATAGTTCAGTAGAACCTGGACATCTTCCTGGTGTGACCAGAGTATGAAGGTATCATCTAGACCAAAGCAGAGCTAAATGTACAATAGGTAAAACACAACATATGATTACGAATTTAGCAATCCTGTTCTGTTGGCTAAAGATCATTCCTCAACTAAACTTATGAACACTGAATATCACAAAAGATGCAAACATCTTGAGATAGTCAATTTGAGATAATCAGTTTTAAGCAAAATCTGAATTTCAAGGTTTTGGATCCCTAAAACAAGACAAGTTGTCAAAACGTTATTTCATAATGTATCATATGTCAAAAATTCAATACTCTAGCTTTCAAATATCCTAAAGTTACGAATCTACCTAAACACAACCTCTTAAACAATTTCTACATACTGGGATTGACTACACTGGACATGTTTGGATGAAAAGTGACCACAGTGTTAGTAAGATGTATATGCTTGTATTTACTCGTCTTAATATTAGGGCAGTACATATCGAATTAGTTAAAAACATGAACATTTACTCATTTATTCTGGTTTTATTTAGATTTACAAATGTTATATTCCGTGCTAATAGGAATATATACTTGAAAAACAAGGTGGATGAAATAAGTAAAGGTTCGAATAAATAAGTAAAGGTTTATTGTAATAAAAAAAACAGTACAATACAAATAAAGATAACAGTTATGCACAAGGTCGTCGCAAGTTAGTCCAGTAGTGAGCTCTACTATTGGAAGGTCGGTAGTTCTCGCGTAAGTCTGAGTCGTACTCAACAGATCCCAGTTAGTAATATTTACAAACGGGGTAGTATGTGGCACAAGGCTGAAAAAGATTTCATCTAGAGTATATAGCAACTGCCCCACGCAGTCACATGTGGCACAAGGCCAAATTTAATGTGGGGTTCCCGAGACAGTAGGCTCGGCCAAAAAAAACCCGTAGACCCCGCATAAACGGGATCGGGTCGGTCTACCTCCCCGAACGAAACTCTGCCCTTCGGCATAACCTCGTCCGGGTTCCTCTCTGCTCAGAAGCAGAGAGTTCGACCAGCACAACTGAAAAAGATTTCATCTAGTCTCTATAGTCCGTTGACTTACAGATACTTATAGGCAGTCACTCCTTACATCAACAAATATATATAGTATCCCATATTTACAGCGATAACGCGAGATCTTTTATTGATGGTTGTAATTTCATAGAGGGAATTTTCGCTTCCAGTGAATTCAGTAAACATATGTACAAAATAAAACGCATCAAAATACACTTATACACCGCTTGGATTGGGACTACATGGGAATGCATGATAAGAATTATTAAATCCTGTTTGTATAATAAAAAATAGACGTTCCCGAATCAAATATTTTGATCTCACTGTGATATCTGATATTCATAATGCCATAAATTCAAGACCTCTTAGTTATAGATGTTATACAGACTCGAACCTCGAAATAAAAACTCTAAATTGTTTTCTTGGTCTTAATGTTAACGCAGAACATATATTGAAAATAGATGATCAAGACGTTTTAAAATCTGACCCTTCTTCAAGATCAGATGTAATCAAATCTATTGAAACTCGTGATGACATGTTAACTAAATTCCGCGAGCTTTGGTATCAAGATTATTTATCGAGTTTGAGGGAACAGTGTAGATATTTGTATGATGTTAATTTTCACAATAAAATCAGTGTTGATGATGTGGTATTGTAAAAAATCCTACTAAAACTAGACTTTTGGGGCTTCTAGGAAGGGTTTTGGAATTAATTATTGGTGACGATAACGAAGTCAAAATAGGTGTTTGTCACTAACTCATGCTTACCACCCTAGTATCATTCCTGATTCAGAAGAATCTATTGATGGAGAAATTAATATTTCAAATTCAGATGTATCTAATCAAGTTCCAGACTCTAATGGTGCTTCCAACCAGATTTCATAAAGGTCCTAAAAGGGCCAAAAACATCAAAGGCAAACGAAATTCCTCCAATGATCCTTATGTATACTAAAGTAAACATGATTTCAAACTAATCCGATGTGCGAATTTAAACCTGTAAATTATATGTTGCAGAATAACATTTGACAAAATCTTATATTCTGTAATTGCAGTCTCTCCTTTGATTTCATAACAAAAATGAACATTTAAAAGTTTTAATATTTTGAATTAGAAATAGTGTTTCCAATCTTGAGATTCTTTTCTCGTTCTACTATTCCATTCTTGGAATTTTTATGTAAAATGAAAAAAAAGATAATGAGAATTTTATTATTGCATTTTATCCTTGGAACTATTTTTGAAGAAAAACAAAAAGAACACTTCACCTCCTGTAGGAACATATTTTCCTCCTTGCAACCTTTTGAACTGTGCTTACTGTTGAACTGTTCCTTACTGAAACTGCTTCGTTCCGATCTGCGTGCCATGTCTGAATCTTCTCAATCCTCAGGAAGTCCGGACGCTGAGACACTGCTGCGCCACCACTACAACAAGAAATCACAAGACCTCAAAGAACTGTTAAGAGGAGGTTTCTTTTCAGTGATAAGATAATTCCGCAAAATACCATTTTTTGCAACATCATTATTGTAAACCTTCTTCCTTTCTCCTTTTTTCTCATTCTGCTGTTGTACATTGGCTTCAGTGGAGATTTCGGTTGTGCAGTCATCTAAATATGCACATGATAGTGTGTCAAGAACTACTGCATTTTTCCCTGGGATGTAATTGAGGGTATAATCTTACTGTTGCAGTGCCAACATAAATCGCTGGAGGTGTGGTGGTGCTTTAGTTGTTGACTTTTTGAAAATTGACAGCAGAGGCTTGTGGTCGTGTTCAAATTCAAAGTGATGTTGGTACACACATTCGTAAAATCTTTTGCAGCCAATTAATAACTCTGAGAGCCTCTCGTTCTAAAGGGCAATAGTTCTGCTCAGCTAAAGTCGTGGCACACGATGCATATGCTATGGGTCGCCTGCCCCTCTGAAACTTTTGTTCAAGAACAGGTCCTAACCCAAGTTCACTTGAATCTGGATTATAGAACTGTAGTAAGGGTTGATGTGTGATCAAGTCTTTCAATTTATTGATGGCTTTCTGCTGTAGCTGATCAAAAGACCATTCAACGTCATTTTGGAGTAGTGTTTGGAGTGGAGCGGTGACATTGGAGTAGTTTAGAATAAATCTGCATAGACAGTTTCACATACCTAGAAAACGTTTCGAGTCTTCTTTGTTTTTACGATTTGGTATTTTTTTATTGCTTCTATCTTGGAGGGGGTTAAGTTTGAGTCTTTCTGGAGTGATTTTATATTAAATTAGTTCACTAGACATTTTTTTTATTAAGCTATAGACCATGTTGCCTGATACGATCAAATATCAGTTTCAGTCTCTGGTAGTGTTCTTCTAGGTCTGACGACCATATAATTATAGCGTCATGAACGTTTCTGGGTCCTTCAATTCCTTCTACCACACGGGCAATTTCAATGTGAAATGTTTCGCTTGTGCTATGAATCCCATGTAGAAGGCGAATAAATTTGTAACGACCAAAGGAAGAGTTAAAATTGAGTAGTTTTTAGCTGCTCTCGTCAACAGGAATCTGTCAAAAGTCATTACTTGCATCAATCTGACAAGTACGCATATCCGCAAATATCTCTTCTGCGGTAGGAAGGTGAAAATGTTCCCGTTTTATTGCTCTTTTTAAATTGCGGAGAGCATGACAAATGCGTCGAGTTCCATTTGTCTTTTCAACGATCACTAGCGAGTTTACTCATTAGGTAAGTTCGCTGACTGGTTCAAACCATTTTGGTCATTCTGTCCAGTTCTGCTTTCAGCTTGTTTTTCAATGCAAAGGGGATCTCTCTGGGAGTAGTGATCACAGGACAAACTGATTGATCAACAGTTATGTGGTGTGTTGCGCTCCAATTTCACCAAAACAATCTTGGTATTTTCGAAGGAAATCTTGTAGATTTGCTTTCATATTGAAAATTTGCTTCATCAGTTGAAGTTTCTCACAGGTATCTGTACCAAGAACTGCTTGAGAATTTATTTCAGCCATTATAAACTTAACTGGAGAAATTACATTTTTTTAATTTACAGAGACTGCGCATTTACCTAGAACTGGAATGCTATTAGAATGTCTTTTACTAAGAAGTCGTATAAGTCTCCGAATTCGCAGTTGCTCGATTTTTGGCGTCACGTAATTGTCGAATCTCTGACCATAAGCTTGTTTGCAAGTAAAAAAATTTTTTCTGATAATAGTTAGGCTTTTTCTGGGTTCACAATAAACGACAAATTTCTCAATTACTTTTGTAATATTCACTTTATCGTCATTATTTTTTAAACTGAACGTAGAAAAATCTCTCTCCCTTTTGCTCTTAAACACGGTAGTAAAATGGAAGTTTAGACTTTTCTAGGTTTAGTATCAGATTCGGTTCCTCTTTCCATCTGATTCAGGAATTTGATTTGTTTGGATGCAGGCAATTTTTTCCATTATCCAGAATTTGTTGGTGAGGGCCTCAAACTCAACATGGAGGCCTACATCAAGTGCCTTGAGGAGGTAGTGTTGCCCTGGGTCAACAGGGTGGTTATATGTATGGCAACATGACTCTGCACCATGCCACACAAGCAGGAGAACAGTCATGGGTGTCCGACAATTTTGCAATCACATAGCCCCTTACACCTAACTCCCCAGACTGTAACCCTCTTGATTATTATGTGTGAGGCGCAGTTGAGCGAGAGACCAACAAAATTCCTTGTAACACCAAAGATGAAATGAAGGCATGGATTATAGCAGCGTTCAACAACTAAAACAAAAAGACCATTCAGAGGTGTTGCAGGAAATTCCGAAGTTGTCTGGAAGCCGTGGTTGAAGCCAATGGCGATCTTATTTAATAAATTTACTATTTCGTATTTCAAGATATTTTTGTGTAATTTTGGTAAATATATCTGTTAAAATGAGATGTTAGTGTTGCTTTTATATTTGCGCAATTTAGACGACAATTTATCCATCGCACCCTGTATGATACACATGTATCTAGAAGAGAAAATAATGATATAATCAAGATATTGACTTTCCATGCTATCTTTTAAAATGAAACCTCACAGTAGGTTTAGGCGCCCACTTTTATAAATGTGGCTAAAACCTGTAACATCAATGTTCTCTGTGAGATAAAAACTATCTTCCTTGTTAACACATAATGACAATAGTACTGGGAGTCACCACTCAACGACTGACTTCGCAGAGCTTTGTCTCTCTTTCACTCTTTCAGTGGCAACGAACCCTCTCTCAGTATTACTAAGTGGTGAAATAAATGTGGTGACATACTTTTATTCACGGGGCAACTTGTTACATCACTCTTTCTTTAGCTTAAACCACTTAAACTACTTCTCTAAATGTAATATGCGACACTAGCAGCCATATAATAAACAAATTAACCTCCAAAAGTGAAAAAAATATATTTCAGATTGCTTATGTTAGTTTTTTTTGTTTTTGCATTTTGTTTTGTTTTTTCACAAGATTCAATCTCTCTATAAAATCGGCTTTTTCTTTTAGTTTGTACGATATATGTGAATCATCTTAAAAGAGGATCTGAAGAATCTATCGCCACAATAAGCGTTGGGACTTCCAGGGGTTTCAGCTGAGGTAAAAGGAGAAACTACTGATGCACCCGTTGGAGGCCAACATGCATCAGTTATACATTTACGTATACTAGCAGAGCTACATGGCGTTGCTCGAGATTTAAAAAGTTAAAAATAAATCTATAACAACAATATAACTTCAAATTCATTTATTCAAATACAAAAATATCTTTAAATAGTTTTTACATTAAAATAGTTCTTGGTAGACATTATTCTTTGTCTTTCCTCGGGGTGGGGGCAAAAACAAACAAGTTGGTTTTACTTCCCACACGTGAACAGCAAACGAGAAAAACAGGATTCTTCTAACTGTAACCCAGTAACTGATAGAGTTTGGCTTTGTGCTTTGTTAATAGACATAGCAAAACTTACTCGTATTGGAAACTTAAGTCTCCTATTTTAAATGGAATATCCAACCTTGTTGGAATAAGGGAAATCCCGAGAATAAAGTCATCTTCGCCTTTTCTATACCCAGTAAGAACCGATGCCTCAATTACATGTGGTATCAACTTCTTAACCACCAGTCGGATGCCAATACAAAGTCTTGGTAGTCCAGATTCCGTAATAGCATTATAGGCACTCCTATCTTGAATTCCAGTCTATGTGAATGTAGTCCCGGAGGTTCTAGAGAATTCAGAAAAGATCTCCAGATAGGCGACTGACAATCCATAATGTCTTTCATGGTTCGGTTCAATGCTTCCAGAGCTGCCCTGAGTGTTAGTGTACATTCATGCCATACGATGAACATTCACCTTTTTAGGATTTGGACCAATTCAGAAATTTTGCTGATACCGTAAATTGGATTATCGGATGATAATGGAAGCTTAAAAGTTAAATGTGCAGTTCGGCCGCCAGACAGCAAAGCTGCTGCAATACCAGATGAGGCCATTCCCAAAGTTATGTCCTTGTGTTATCGAACTTTGACCAAAAAAGCTTAGTAACAAATGTCTTTTCTATCCCTCCAGTAGTAACTAACAAGAATATAATAATTTATTTATTTATTAACTAATAAATTAATGCATGTTATTGTTATTATTGTTGTAATTGTTATTGCTTTTGTTGAGTAATTTTTATTGTGCTTACTTATAATTTTCTTCATGTTATCTATGCAGCTGTAATTACTTTTTATTGTATTTTTATTGATAATTTTTGTTAGGAAAGTGTTTGTCAATTATTTCGAAGAATATTTTCCCTGTTTTTGTTTTTATTGTATTGTCATAGAGGGGAGTTGAACCAAATTATATTTCTTTTTCTGCTGTTTTTGTTTGAATTATTTTCATTTTTGCATTCTAGTTTGTTTAGATATCCGCTATTTCTTAGGACTGATTCATATGTTCTTTTAATTTCATTGAACATTTTTAGGTTACTAAAATTTTTTGAAATTCTTTTATTTATAGATATGGGTATTTATTCTTTATTTATAGATATGGGTATTTATTCTTTTATTTATAGATATGGGTATTTGTTTGAATGCGTTAGTCGGTGGTTAGAATTTTTGTTAATGATAGTTAAATACACGGCAAGGAATTCAGGTTCACCAATTTTCATCAAAGGTGAGTAAATAGTCAGTAATGTTTGTAAAATAGTCCAATAAACAATTTCCAGATTTGTTATGGATTGTTAGTATCTAAAACGTAATTTGCCGCACAAAGAAAAATCATTGAAGACCAGGGCCGGATTATCCTTTAGACTAGCATAGGCTGCAGTCTAGGGCTCCTCAAGTTTTTATAAAGCAATGAATTTTATTTTCTAGATGTTACAACTTCTAAATAGTTTCATAAACTGAAATGATATCAATATGGACAAACTCATATTTCTTTTGATTGTTCTATTTCTATAATGCTGGTTATAAAATGTCTGTTTTTACTACGGTTGTGTTGAAATATTTTGCAATAAGTTTACTTCAAGCAATGTAAATGTCGCTAAAATACATCACGAGTCAAAATATTCAAAATGGGTGCATCTGAGGAGTGTGTGATGTGGAATGCTAGTATGTTTGGGGTGATTATTAGCCACCATTATGTTTCGGGAATTATCCCGCAAACAATATTGGCGGACTCAACGTAAGTCCAAGTAAAAAACTAATAGCACAAAGCAATAAATATAAAACAAATGACAATGCATGTATTAACAAAAGGAATTACATGTGTCGACAATTGTAACGAAAGGGAAAACATTAAAACAAGATATAAGAAGAATGTGTATGTGTGTAACAAGCGTGTGTCATAGACACGTGTGTGTATATGCGTGTGTAAGAAAGCGCAAAAGTCAAAGTAGGTCCAAAGAAACGAACTAAATCTGAAAGCCAGAGCGAAAAAGACTAAAAGGCGGGTGAGTGAAAATATCATTGCCTATTTATAGGCTTAAAGAGCGCCACCTAGCAGGCGCTTGTGTCGCAGTCAAGGGGGGTAACCCACAAGAACTCCTCCGGATTGTGAGAATTTTATGATGCCAATATGTCTGTAAAGTTCGAATATGTTCCGTTCTGTCCTTCGTAGGCTGAAAAGAAAAAAGTCGAATGGTGTAGTTTTACATGATCAAACATGTCGACACAAATGTTCTGTATTATCAGGATGCTGTAGAATTTATAGTGAGTCATAATGTAGCACGTTCTGGAGAATATACCGGTTGAGTAATTTTTACGTTGAAAACCAAGTTAGACAAACGATTGGTATGGTTGTTAAAATTTTGTGGTTGTTTTTCAATGGTCCACGTTGAGTTGATTTTTGGAGAGTGAGGGCGATCATTTGCTTTGTTGTGCGTGAAAACATCTTGGCGATACAAAAATTAACAGTTAGAAAAATATTTTGAGCTGGTGAAATTGATACCGAGTGTCGATGCATATTTTGTGAGAAATTGATATTATTATTCAATTTTCTTGGAGGTGCCGCTATCTCCGTGTATAATTAAATCGTACTTGCAGATGTCTTAGTCGTTCTTGTTCACATCTTTTTCAGTGAAGTCTGATAGAAACTGTAGTTTTGCTGCGTGGTGGAGAGAGAAGTTATTTTTATTTGAGTGCTATTTTCTTGTGGAGTCCGCGTAGGTCTGTTTGTGAATTCTGGGCAGTATCCTTGAAGAAAATGAGCTGTGTTTCAAACTTGTTTAAGGGAAGTCGTATTTTTCGTTTTTGGTGAAGATTTTTCACGTGAAACATCAAATTGGGCTTAAAAGTTGTTATGTCTGCAGGTGGTAGTAAATGATAGTCGTGATATTACCCGAGAGAAAGAAATGATTATGCAAAAGCAGTAAAGAATCACAACCAATGACTGACAAGTAAATCAACACTTACTGTAAAAAAACAGCAACTGACGAGTCACTAAAACTCCTAGATAGATATACTCTTCGATGGTTGGAAGACTGGAAGCATGTTTGTAAAATTCGACATTCTGTGTAATCATTGACAATGGTCCTGAATTTAAATCAAAAGATTTCAAAATATTTGCTAAAAATTGGGATTTCTAACATGACACATCAAGTGCTCTATACTCGCAATCTAATGGTCTTGTGGAGAGCACCATCCAAATCGTTAAAGGCACTCTGAAGAACGCAATGAAAAACGACCAAAACTCATATCTAGCTATTCTTGCCCTACTACCTACTCTTCTTGATGATGCACCATCACCAGCAACACAACTCATGGGTAGGAATCTCCGAACGACCCTGCCTCATATTGAACATCACCACCGAAATAAACAAAAGATCCACCTCCGCTCGGACTCTACCTGAACTCAAACATGGTGATATGGATACATTCAGATAAAAATAGGAAATGAAAGGAAAAGTGCTTAACAAGTTAAAGTATCCCCGTTCCTATTTAGTAGAGACCGTTAAAGGCATCAAAATTAGACATAATCGATGTCATCTACTCAAGACAAAAGAGAGAGCTCTTATTAACTCAGATATCGACTACGAAAACATCGTCCAAGTAGAGTATGTTTCAACCCATCCTGTTCGATATTCTGAGCGGATAGATCGGGATCTGGAAGTTCATCAACCCCATCGTGCAACCCGAAGTGGCAGACAAGTCATAATTCCACTACGATACAGATGATGACCTTTCTTGGCACATCAGAGATACCTATCTCCATGAACTTTTCCTCATTTTGTCTTCATTTTTATTCTTCTATCGTAGTTGTGGGTGGTGTTGTGATATTACCATTAAAGTCCTAAGCGACCCCTTTTCCTTTTTCTTTGTTGTAACCGACAACGAAGTCAGTGAATAAACATGCCTTAAATCCAACTACACGCAACTCATCCAATCAATGTATGCAACACCTTTATTATATAACAATTGGTATCGAACCCTTTCATAACAGTGCCCATGACAATCTTGACAAATATTCTCAAAATTATCAATTGCATTTCATTAGAAATATATCATGAATATATCACTGAGTTACCCACCTTTGAATCGGCCGAAGATAGTCTTAATGAAACCTTCGCTCGAAATTTACTAGGTACGCGAGGAGAAAAAGAGGAAGGACTACAATTATTAGCGAAAGCCAGTTAATACTATGCAAAATTGGGACAACTTCGTTATAACCGATATACCTTCTAAAACTATTCGACAAGGTCTGTGAGAAAATAAAACTTTTGACTTAACCGTCGCAATTAATCAAGCCAGAGCTCTATTAAGCCCAAAGAAACTCAGAATCTTATTCACACTCTGTGAGGGCCATGGCGTCAAAGGACAACAATTCGTCTCCAAACGATACGTGTGTATAATTGTGATAAGTCAAGTACCTGTGGTCAGAAGGATGAATCCTTTTAACTCAAAGAACCGATATATGCTGATAGATGAGTATTCGATTTTCACCGTGCTTTTGATGACCCAAATATGACAATAAATTGTCTGAACCAAATATTTACTATGTTCGGTACTCGTTCATATGTTCATTTTGATCCGGAGGGGGGGGGCTCTTGTTGTTATTTAAAGAACCGCGAGTACTTCTATAATTTAGGTATAGCTATAAGTCGAACTACTCCTTACAACCATCAAAGGAAATGTCAGTATGAATGGTACAAATTATATGGAAGCATGTCACATTGGATTTGGCCACGAGAAATCTGCGTAAATCTCACTGGGAAGTTTTTCTACTCGAGGAACTGTATGCTCTGTTTTATATTGCCAACAATGCTACTCTCCATGAAGGGCTTTTCTTGTAGCAACGCTGGTCACCAAATGGTCATTTCTTACAAAAACTACACCTATCGTCTACACCGTTGATAGCTCAATGTCGCAGAAGGAGATATTCCACCATACCTACATGATACTATAAACAGCAACAACCTTCGGCATCTGACCCGTAAAAAAAAAAAAGACAAGGGAAGTAGCACAACGAGTCAAGTAAGCATTTCTTCAAATCCTTACATACATTCTCGACATGGAACAAGATAGCATACTAGCTTCAGTTAAAATTCCAGAATTTGTGCAAACACCTTCGAATGGCTGGTTTGCAATATGTGAAACGTTTGCTAATCTTTATAGCCTCATACCACACCCAAACAAATGGAATAACAGAGCGCCAGAATAGAAGACTAAAACAGCTATATTGATTAGAAAAGGAAACTAGATAAACACCCTACCAATAGTTCTTCTGGAATAAGAAATGTACCTAATGAAGACAATATTTCACCTTCCGTCGCTGTCACTGGAACCCAATTATTACTTCCAAAACAACTAATAAATTAATTAGCAAAGATGAAAAATAAATTTTAAAATAGAAAATTCGCCAGGAGAACACTTCACAGTCTAGAGACTGTGAAGTGTTCTCCTGGCGAATTAGGACCAGTGACACTACAAAACCACAGTAAGAAAATCTTATAAAATCACCCCCTGAACAATCGAAACTGCTGAAAAAAAAAAAAAAAAAAAAAAAAAAACAACCATTATCAAAAACCACAACTACACGCTCCGGGAAGAGAATTCATTTCTCAAAAAAAAAAAAAAACAATAGAAATAAATAGACATCTAACACGACTGATTAGCTTCGCTAATTTGGTGGGGATGTGATGTAGGGACATTATTATTATTAATATATAAAAATAAAAATATAAAATAATAATAGTAAGTAATATCATAAATAAAATAAAATAAAACAAATAACATTAAAACGTTGTTTGAAATAATTTAATAATAAAAAAATTATCCCAGCATGCAACAGAAACGTTTCATGTCGGAAAACGGACGCTGCATTCACTCTCTTCGCTAACGACTATTGAAATGTCAAGACGTCCATCTCCTATCTTCGGAACATTGCTTGTTATAATATGAAGTGACTTCTTCCTTTTATCACATGCAACCTTAAAACACTTGTAACCAAAAATACACACACACCAGTACACAAAAAATAATTATATGATTTTAATTTACAATTTCACAGGCTTTTAGTTCTATTTTTGCCTATGTTTTTATTCTTGTGAACACGAGGTTATTTCTGCTGTTATGATGTGAGTGACCCCACAAACATTTAGTAGTTTATGTTAGATTGGAAGCTAATTCTCATTATGCCATTATAAGGTTCATCGACGGACGCGAGTCGACAGTATCTGCATGATTTAGTTCCAGTTGCAAACAGATCATGAAAAACGCGTCTAGATCTATCAGTGAACAGGACATTTTAAAAGTAGATAAATCTAACTCTGATAGCAATCCAAAGCCGTTGGATAACCGCGAACCCCTCCCCATTTCAGTGCCTATTTACCCCGAGACTTCACATACTACATCAGTTCCGGAAGATATGTGGTGAACCTAAATAAAATAAAATATGAAATATATATATATATATATATATATATATATATATATATAATAATATTTTTTGTTTAAAAATATGATTCCTTCGCTACATAAGAGTTCTCATGTTTCAAAAACGTGGGCCGAAATATCCAAATAATTATTAAAATTAAGTTGGATTGTGGTGTTTAGTCCCGTTTCATCTTCAAGCGAAATTTTAGGAATAAGCTATCTCTCGATTTACGTGTGTTTTTAGGCATGGTCCGTTACAGAAAGGAATCATATTTTTAAACAAAAAATATTATTATAATATAAGCTCTACTTCTGTGTGGAGCACTGTCTTCTTAAAAATAAAAAACAAAAAATACTAAGAAACCCCGGATCATGCACCCAACGTGTTCTTTTCTATTTTCTGCATACCTACGCACTTATACATATATATATATATATATATATATATATATATATATATATATATATATATATATATATATAAGAATTCAAATGAAAATAAGGCATTTGCTTTCCTTTTTTAAACCCATGCTTCTTTTCTCTCTCTTTCTACACTTCTCTCCCAACTAACGAGAAGGCAATACTTAAATAAAAAAGAAGAAAAGACTGAAAACAGTGGAAGTTTGCTGGTTCATGGGTCTAGCCACTGTGACTAAAATCTACCAGAATAAGAGTGGTTCCAGGCATAACTTCCACTATAAAAAATGAAAAGGAAAGGAACACTGGAAAATAAAATAATTTTGGCCAATCAAAAAAATTAACGCAAGGAGACTTTTGTTGTATGCCGAAACCAAGATTCGCGCCAGTATCTGGGAGCTTTGTATAAAAGGATATAAACAGACAGTCGAGAGGTAAAAGTAGAGAAGGGACCACCAGAGAAAGCAGTCAAGTGCGTCGCGTGAAATGTGTATACAACAGAAATCAAAGGAAATGATATTAATAATAAAAAAAATTATAGTAGTGAAACTAATAGAACTTAGACAGAAAGAAAAATTAGGTGGATTAAAAATAATGACGTCTTCTATTTTTAGATATTTCTTAACCACTTACTAGCTCCGCTTTTGGTGGAGGGATTCTTCTCGTGAAACCAAATGTAAAATGAAATAAAATATAAAATCAAATATATAACAATATATAACAAAAATAAAAGAAAATTGAAATAAGGTAATTTCTTTCCTTTAAAACCCATATATCTTTTCCCCTTTCTCTTTCTACACTTTTCCCGCCATACTTCTTTCTCAATTAATAAGAAGGCAACCCTCAAATAAAAAAGAGTAAGAAGAGAAGGGAGAAAGACTGAAAACAGCAGAAGCTGGCTAATGTAGACAAATCCCGTACCCATTAGGGGTTACGTAGTGCAGGATTAAAAGCTGAACCTGAAGAACCTCTGGCACTTTTCTGCCGATACACTGACTCTAAAACGATCTTCAATAAATGGTCGCAAACAATCTCGCAATAAATAACAATAGAAGTTTAAAATATAATAAATAAAAAAGGTGGAGGAAGAATTTTTATGTATATTTTTAATTACTTCCATTAACTGGCATTCTTTATGAACTCATTACCTTCCTTGACTGGAACATTTTGGTAAACATATTTATTACCTCTCTGGTGCTTTATATCATTTGGTGTTAGTCCCGTCGCGGATTTCTTTGCTATTAAAGCTTTTGTTAATGTATGTTTATTAATAATCTGTCTTAATTCTTATTCTTTTATTTTTCTCTCACCTTAATAGTGTCTTTCTCTCACATTCTCTAACAGCCAGTAACTCCTTGCGTCTTTGTGGATTTATTGCTTTGCTTGGGGTGAAATGATGAAAAAATCTTCGCGTTCAGTTATTCTTTTTCAAAGTTCTATCCGTTTTAGTTGTTGATGCTGTTGGAAGTTTTCAGGTGGTGCGGTTTCTGTTATTTGTTAAAGTTCTTTGTGATTCTGTAGTGTCAGTTTACGATATCTGACGAAGGACATTCCTGGTTAAGACTCATAGGGTTCATTCTGTTTTTAGTCATTGAACTGAGAAAGCAGTTGTATAGAACTAATCATCTAGACATTTCTGAATGCGCATGAGAGTCTGGATCTTACAAGGTTATTTAAGAACATGACTCGTGTTCTTAGGTTAATCATTTGGTTTTGTAGCAATTTACAGTGTTGGATCTACACCTAGCACAGCCTATTCTATGTTTAATTTCCTTAACTCCTATGCTAAATTGATTAACTGAGTCATAGTTTCATTATAAGTTTGTGACAATATTTTCAGACAAATACCGTATCCTTCATTTTTGAGAAAGCTTGTTACATTTGAATGAGTTGGCTTTTATTGTATACGTACAATGATTCAAACACGGTGGACTGAAGGCAGTATACGGTTGATAGCATTATGAGTTCAGAGTGTG